>CAJNDS010001746.1:690296-732796 GCA_905221605.1 Symbiodinium natans
CTGCGTGGAACCAGCGGCCTCCCCCCCTGCAGCTTCAGGCTCGGCCTTCTTCCCAGCCTTTGTCTTGGGAGCCACCTTCTTGGAGGATGTGGGGCTTGACTTCTTGGGCTTCGGGGAAGGGGTCTCAACAGACTCGTCATGATCACTGCTTGTAGCAGCAGCCAAGGCTTTGCGGCCCCCGCCGCCCCGACCGCCACGACCGCGCCCAGCCCCTCGCCCACGGCTGCGACCACTGGATGTGGCACTTCGGCCTGCTGGTTTTTTCGGGGGTGTGCCTGTAGACTTCTTGTTCTTCTTGCGACCGTCCGGTGGCACGCTCTGGGCTTGCTCAATGCGCGTGGGGTTGCCCTGCCACGATTTTGCAGGGAGTGGATAATTCCGAACCCTAAACCCAAAACACTAAACCTCTAAACCCTTAAACCCTTACCCTTAAAAAGCCTTAGAAACCCTATAAACCCTAAAACCCTAAAGCCCTAGAACCCTGTATAGGCCCTCAACCCTAAACCCTAAAACCCTAAACCCTAAAGCCTAAACCCTAGCCCTCAACCCTAAACCCTAAACCCTAGACCCTGCCATGAATAAATGAAGCAACAACAAAAAAAGAGCACACTATGTAGCAGCCTTGAAGTCAGCAACATCCAGGTCGGAGCCAGGGTCCACCATGTCTGGCTCTGTTGAGCCCTTCGACTCCACCACGTTTGGCTCCGAAGAACCATTCTTGAGATCGTGGTTCGCTGCGGGAACAGCCAACCCCTCGGCAGGCTCCAAGGCGGAATCATCGGACCCTTGCTTTGGCAGGGCATCATCATCATCATCATCATCACCCAACCCTTCAAACCCTTCAGGAACAGCCAAGCCCTCGGCAGGCTCCAAGGCGGAATCGTCGGACCCTTGCTCTGGCAGGGCATCATCACCCAACCCTTCATCACCAAGCTCGTGGCTCGTCGCGGTGTCAAGAGCCTCCGTAGACTCTAGAAAGGCAATAAGCCCACCGGTGCCCTCCATAGACTCTTTAAGGGCAGCCTCAACGGCCAACTTCTCACACGCATCAAGACGTGGCGTGTTTGGTGCTGCCTGTTGCAAGTCATCAGAACCAAGGGCATGAGTGAGGCGTAGCGTTTCCTCTTCAGTGAACCCCCTTGTTCCTAGGTCGGCTTCGCCCTCTTCATCTGAAATTTCGAAGACAGACCCACCAAAGTCCAAGGGCTCAGCAGCCGAGGGCACATATATGCCAAGAATGTCGTGGGGCACCGTGTCGGTCATGGAGGGATCTTCACCTGAACAGCGGGTGCGGGGGAGAGGTTTTTACAATTACACGTAGTGAACCTGCATATGCGGTTTTCAACCCTGCCCCTTAGGGTTTAGGGTTTATAGGTTTAGGGTTTAGGGTACGAGGCCTGGATGCAAAAGGGTTTAGGGTTTAGGTTTAGGGTTTGGGTTTAAGGCTTTCAATTTCAGGTACACTGCCTGCAGCTGCCGGCACGCTGGCGGCCGCAACTGCGCTGGAGGATGCTCTGGCCCCACGATCGAGCAAGGCATTCCTAGCCCACATTCGTTCGGGATGTAACTTGAAGCGATACGTTGAGGATTTCAAGTAAGTTGCAACATGCTAGGAAGATGAAGACTAGTGCAAGACAGGAAACTGCAGTATGTCAATCTGCCACTGAAGGTTGGCAATGGTTTCGTGCGGGCTAGGCAGCGGGCTTGATGGGATTGGCATTGCTGGCGCTGGTGAAGGGCTTGGGGGCGGGCTGGGCTCTGGGTATGGTTCTGCTGGGACATCCTCTGCCTCAGCAGGGACATCCTCTGCCTCAGCAGCTCCCGCAGGGCCATCCTCATCTGCACTGTCCACCGCTTCCTCCGCTTGTTCTCCCCAAGACGCTGTCATAGAGTCGAACAACGTTGCCAAGCTTCTGTCCTTAAAGAACTGTATGCAACACAGACTCTGTGTGCTTGCCTACAAAACACATATATCTCTTCAATTGAGGGTCCCGGAGCATATGGATGGGAGCCTTCCAGCGCCGAATGGAGAGACTGATCAAACGTTTGCACCCCCAAGCATCGACGTAAATGGAGAGTGACTTGTCGCCATCACTTCCACTGGTGAGCAGGGCATAGAGCTGGCCAACCTCATGAGGCACATATGTACAATAACCGCAACTTTGAAAAAAACGATGCTATGGTATATGCACACATCTCCCGCCTCCTGCTTCAGCCAGTGCACCGGAGGGCTCTTCGCAACATGGGAATGTGCGCTCCAAACATCAATGGCCAGCTCAATGGCCTTTCTGTTAAGAGAAAGGGCACGGAGGCTAGCCACACCCACTAGGTTCGGCTTCACCCAAGTCAACAGAGCACTGCTGTTCGAACGGAATGTTGCCCGGATCAATGGGCTAGTTTCCCACGCATTGGCAAGGGCAAACTTCTCAGGCCAGACAAGGCCTTCCACTACCTCCCCCATTTTGCCAGTGACCAAAATAGTCGAGCCAGCTGAATACACGAAACAAAGAGTGCATGGGCACGGCTTGCTTGCAGGTTCTCATGAAGCTTGGTGAGATCTGCAGGCTGGTGTGGGCTTGCATATCTATGCACTGCATGTCCCGGCCTCAAAAGATTCGAGACCAGCTCACCATGAGAACCTGCGCTGTGGAATTTAATAGCAAAAATCATGTGCAATAGCTGGTTGTCAAGAGCTGTCTACAGCAGGATTGCACATGTGACATCGAGTCAGAACACGATACTTTTCACGCAGATTGACCCCACAGCGTGCCAACTCTAGATCAACAGGCCCATCTTTGATTTGATGTTATCTGTATCGATCATCCATGCCCATCAGTTCCCGCTGCGCACGTGCCAGGGCAGATCCACTTCCTTGTGCGGCGCAGCTCCTGGCAGGGCATGTGTGGACATGGTGGAAAAAGGAACCACTGTGGCCTTGAATATATGTCTAGGCGTCGATCGACAATGCAACCTCGCTTTGCCCCGTCCTGGTGAGCAGTACATACGCTTGAAATGCCGGCAGATGCCACCAAACTGTACATTCTCTACGATCACCGTCATGAGGACGTCGCAATGTGGTACATCCTGAGGGATCTGTGCGCATGAGTTTAATTTGCTGAAGCTTCCAGAGTGTAAACTATATGGCTGCACTGTCAAAGAAGCAAGGTTCCCAGTCCTCTGCCTGGGGAAACAGAGCCATCGTGCACACATTCCAAAACTCCTCCGGAAGAAGCAGCAATCCTGCGGGCGACAATCACTGTTGGAAGGATCCCTATATGTCTGTGTGGTGCCTTCGGCGCCAGCAACAAAACCTTCTTTCCGGGTCCTTCACCATACGCCAGGCGAAGGGAGGCAAGAGAACATTGAACTAAGCAGGAAGCAGCCATCAGGAGCTTTGAAAAGTTGTTTCGATGGGACCAGGGTACATTCAGCAAAAAGCCTCAACAGATGCAACAGTCCCGGCACAAACAAATGCAACCGCACAGTCGCTCGAAGAAGCTGTGCAAGCAGGGCGGTGGCGCACTGTGACTAGGCCGCAGCAGTGCACATGCTACGAGCAGGACTTTCAACATCATCTGGGCCACTGTTGGCCACTGTTCAGCCACATGTTGCGGACAAACAACTGGCTGCCATGCTGAATATCTGTTTACATTTATTAAGGCCCGCCCTGCCCCCCCCCCCCCCCTACCCCCCCTCTCCCTTTCTCCCCCCTTCCCATTGACCCCTGTCAACACGGAAAACATAAGAAATGTAATTATTTTTTTTTGAATGATCATTCAGATATAAACGGTAATCCCTAAAAGCATACTTATTTTGCATACTTAAGGTTCTCAAGGTAATACATACATACATACTACATAGAGTAAGGATATATAAATATAGAGAGAGAGAGGGCGAGAAAGAGAAAGACAAAGGATGAAGGAGAAATGAGAAAGGCGAAAGGAGAAAGGGAAAGAGAAAGAGAAAGCGAGAGAGAGAGAGAGAGAGCGAGAAAGAGAAAAATAATGAGAATGAGAATGAGAAAGAGAGAGAGAGAGAGAGATAGAGAAAGAATGATAATGAGAAAGAGCAAGAGAAAGAGACGGAGAGAGAGAGAGAGAGATACGACGAGGGGAAATCTCGCTTGTAAAGTCCTCCGGACCCTCGGGGAAGACTTGCAGTGATGGGGTAGAATGGAAGTTTCAGTCTTTCCGGGGGGGGGGGGGGCCCTACACGTCTCACGCCGACCTGGATATGGACTGGGCGCGCCTCATGCGCGGAGGGTGCATGCGTGCGCCCTTCAAGCCCAGAAGAAGAAGAAGAAGAAGAAGAAGAAGAAGAAGAGAGATGCAAAAAGAGAGAGTTCCAAGCCCTCAGGAAGTAAAAGCGCTTTACACGCCTTCTCGAGCTCCACTACAGCTACAAAAACAGCCTTCCAGAAAGCCCTTAAGGAGACCCCCTAAGAGGAGGAGACCTAAGAGGAGACCCCAAGTCCAGGCCTTGACGCTTGGATGCAGCTCGGTGGGCTGCGGCGCCACGACCCCGATCGCCGCCCGGCACGAGGGGTTCTTGGAGAGGAAAACCCCAAAGCGAAAGCCCAGAGAAAGCCATCGAAACCTCTTCAAGGATGGAGAAGGATTTCTGCAGGGGTCGAAGGGTGGTTCGGTTTTTTGCTTGGAAAAATGGTTCTTCACAGGACTCTCTCCGGGGCTTCTTGTTTGGTTCGCCAGGGGCCTCGGAGGGCGGCAGCAGAAGCAAACATCAGGGAATCTGTCCGGAGTTGGAACTTAGAGGGCTGTTTAGGGTTCCAGCGTGTTCTCTTCGGGGTTTCGCAGAACTTTGACTGTGTACCTGTTACTTGACACCTTCCTGATTTTGAATCCCACGCAGCTGCGCATCCCCCGCGAGGAGGTGAGATGCACGGTGACAGCGGAGCAGGACAGCGGTGTGCCCACGCACCGAAGCCAACTTACGGGGACATGTTGTGTGATGTGGGGAAGCTCACGAGTTGGGCGAAGATCACAGGGAGCATCCTGAGCCTGAACTCCAAACCGAACTCAAAGAAACCCTCAGCCTGTCCTTGGGTTTTTTGGCCTTGTTTCAGGCGGACGGGCTCAGCGCCAGCGCGCCGTTGGAAGTCCTGGCCGGTGGTGTGCCTCTGCTTGAAATACAAAGCAAGGCAGCCCCAAGAGGCGCCCGACGCACTCTCAGGGCGTCGCAATGCTAAATGCGACGAAGAACCAGCTCAGGTTGTAGGACTTGAGGCTCAGGCTTTCAAGCTTTCAGAAACTTTCAGACTTCATGACAAGAATTCGGGTTCTCTGAGATCGGCTACGGCTCCGTGCCCGTGGTTCTCCGCGGCTCTACCAAGAGCTCAGCACCTGCTGTGCATCTTGTCTGAGCTTGTGCAGTTTGTGTCGGGCCTCGAAGTAGAATTGAAATCTCAGAAGCCTTGACCTTTGGAAAGTCTCCATCTCTCCATCTTTTTGTTGGCAGGAGAGCCTGTCCACCCTCGTGCTTTTCTGTGGTGGCCCCGAAGCCCCAAAGCTCCGAGCATGACCCTTGCCAAATGGAAAATTCAACAGTTGCATGCTCCATGCTTCTGCAAGGCTTTGCGTAAAAGATCAGCGATATTCAGAGGGGCTTGGACTTGGATTTGCATCAGGAACCCGACGGGAAGCTCAGGGAGTTACTCGCTCTCGTGCGCACCTTCTGCAAGCAGCTGGGCGGCATTCGCGCCCAGCGCTGAGGCTCGTATATTGTCAAATATGACTTGAAAAAGCCCTGGAATGCTTAATGCCCGCGCACCAGCTCGCGCACCAGCTTTCTCAAAATATGACTCATATGACCATGCCTCCCATCAAGGGAGCCTATTGTACAAGGGCACTTCATGCTCGCATGGCCTAGTTGCTTCAAAGCATTAGAGTGTCCGGGCTTCAGGCTCTGTTCAATACGGGGGTTAACCTTCCCCCAAGTATGAGGATCCCCTACCCCAAAATTTCGGAAACCAAAGGTAGCTGGCTGGACATCGACTCGTCCGGCCGACTGTCGCTGAAGTCTGGGCAGTCCACTGGCCGGGGACTTGGCCCTCCGAGCCGCGGGGACGCCACGACACACTTTCTCAGACCTCCGTCATCCGTCATGAGGGCGTTTGTCTTTGCGAGTTTGTCAACGAGAAGGCTTGTTCATTAACTTGAGGCCACCGTAGTACGGAAGCCCTGCTATGTACCAAAAAAAGTCTCATGGTAGAAGTTCCTCAAGAACCCCAGAAAAGCACAAGTTTGTGGTGGACTCCAGGTTTGCATTCGATGACAACGTGTTTTTTTCCAACCGCCTTGCAGGTGCTGGCGGCGTTACGGGCTCCGAGGGCAAGATGGGCGAAGGCCTTTGTTATTAGCTTGGGGACCTCAAAGGGCCAAGGGAGATTAGCATTGCTATCGTTGTTAGAAAAACAACAGTTCTCATCATAACCAGTATTATCATCACTGTTACTATTGTTATGATGCCATGGGCTACTTTACCATGATGGGCAGCGGGTTGCCACATGTCCGCGCACTTTTTTCAGTGTCTTTCAGAGTTCGGGTGCAGTTTGATGTTGTGGCCTGCGCACTTTAACTTGAGAAACCTGCAACAGGCGGCGTTTGCTCGGTACAGAAGGGCACGGACACTTGGCAAAAGGCTCGGTTCAGGTCGAGGGCTTATGTTTGCTCATCTAAGGGCCGTATTCGGACACTGCGAGCGCATGGACCCCCATCAGACATCAGAGGCCTATCGAAGCCTTTCTCTGAAATATGAAGCATTCGAAATCTGCCCAGACCCTGAACTTGAGGACCTTGTCAAACGAGGCCACAGTACTTTTACAGTCACGTACTGCCTGCCCCCCCCAAACCCTCAACAGCTGAACCCAAAGCTTTGAAGCACCGCCTTTTTTTTGAAGTTTCTTGAAGAGCTGAGGCCAAGGGCTCGGTCGTGGTGGTCGCACCGACGACGTGGTCGGCTCTGAGCTACAGCTCCTAGACGTCCTAGACCCCATATGACCCCATGGCCTCAGGAGTTCAAACCGTAAATGCCGCAAACCAACGATCCTCAACATCAACAGCCTTTAAAACCCTTAATCGATTCCACTCGAAGGGAATACTATGGAGGCAAAGAAGCTGATTGCCAAGTCGCCACCTTGGCCTTTAATCGCCAGGACGGCAAGGAAACGATTGAAACGAGTTCAAACGACAGAAGGCGAGAACGTCTTTGCCGGACTGCGGAATGCCTGAAGGTGCTCGCGTTGAAAAGCCTAGGGGGACCTGGGGCTTCGGAGAGAGCGGCTCGCGTCTCACATGGGGGTTTAGGATAAGAAGGGACCCCTACAAAAAGACCCAAAAAGAAGGATCCCCTTATAACAAGGACCCCTTCTACGGTACCCCCCAAATTGCGGAAACTTTCATGTAATGTAGCGCTGTTGTCTCCCGTCTCTTGCATGTTTGCTTTATCGGGTTTGGGGTTTAGGGCTTAGGGGTAGGGATGGTAGGGCCTATGTTCCCCCAAGAGTTAAGGATCCCCCATGAGTCTCTGAAGCCCGGCAGAACCGAAGTTAGACCCCCCCATTCCAGGATTCCAGGATCGCAATAAGGGGACCTGATCGCAAGAGGCTGAGACTCAACGAAGAGAGGAGGGGGGGGAGATATGTATATTAGTACTAGTACACCCTAAACCCTAAACCCCCAAAAGCCCAAACCTTAAATGCAAAAACCCTAAACCCAACAGAAGCCTGGGATTCAGTCGAGGCTACGGCGCCAGTCTCCTCTACGCCACTGTCGGGGAGAAGTCCCCAATCCTCTCGCCCACCGCCAGCACAGGCCCGAGAGTTTTTGTTGATTCTTGGGAGGCGACGAGCCTCCGTGGACCTCGTCTAGCCCCACCGTCTTTCGTCCACAGGCCTTAAAAGGGGCCGGTGAGCTAGTTCAGTGGGACAACCCTCCTCAAGAAGGGGAGTTCGCAACAGCAAAAGGGCAAAGGGGACTATGAAGAACAAAGTATTTACATAGCATAATGCACAATGGAACAACAAATAACAAATATACATTCAGAACATATATATATATATAGGACTTGCGATATACATGTTAATTTCAAAAAATCACGTTTGTTTTTTTACAATATATATTGAGTCTAGTGAATCAAGACGGGCTCTAGAAACGACCCGGGGGAGGCCTGAAGCCCACGCGCTTCTCAGCGGACTGCTCGGGCTCGGCCTTCACCTTCGACGTGCTCAGCGGCCTCGCCACCTGGGAAGGTCACCAGCCGCCTGGGCGAAGTTTATGTTCCTTAGCCCTCCGAAGCAGCCGAAATGCCAGATGGTTTTGCAACATCTGGAGTCGAGGGGGCCATGTGGTCGGAAATGTATCCAGCTGATGCTCATGATGCTCCCCTCCTGCCTGGTAAAATGGGCGCAATCACTGGGGCAGATGGTTTTACAAGATCTGGAGTCTAGGGGGGCCATGTGGCCGGAAATGTACCCAGCTGATGCTCATGATGCTCCCTTCCTGCCTCGTCCAATGCGAGCAATCACTGGGGCAGATGGTTTTGCAACATCTGGAGTCTAGGGGGGCCATGTGGCCGGAAATGTACCCAGCTGATGCTCATGATGCTCCCTTCCTGCCTCGTCCAATGCGAGCAATCACTGGGGCAGATGGTTTTGCAACATCTGGAGTCTAGGGGGGCCATGTGGCCGGAAATGTACCCAGCTGATGCTCATGATGCTCCCTTCCTGCCTCGTCCAATGCGAGCAATCACTGGGGCAGATGGTTTTGCAGCATCTGGAGTCTAGGGGGGCCATGTGGCCGGAAATGTACCCAGCTGATGCTCATGATGCTCCCTTCCTGCCTCGTCCAATGCGAGCAATCACTGGGGCAGATGGTTTTGCAACATCTGGAGTCCAGGGGGGCCATGTGGCCGGAAATGTACCCAGCTGATGCTCATGATGCTCCCTTCCTGCCTCGTCCAATGCGAGCAATCACTGGGGCAGATGGTTTTGCAACATCTGGGGTCTAGGGGGGCCATGTGGCCGGAAATGTACCCAGCTGATGCTCATGATGCTCCCTTCCTGCCTCGTCCAATGCGAGCAATCTAGGCGGGCCATGTGGCCGGAAATGTACCCAGCTGATGCTCATGATGCTCCCTTCCTGCCTGGTACAATGCGAGCAATCACTGGGGCAGATGGTTTTGCAACATCTGGAGTCTAGGGGGGCCATGTGGCCGGAAATGTACCCAGCTGATGCTCATGATGCTCCCTGCCTGCCTCGTCCAATGCGAGCAATCACTGGGGCAGATGGTTTTGCAACATCTGGAGTCTAGGGGGGCCATGTGGCCGGAAATGTACCCAGCTGATGCTCATGATGCTCCCTTCCTGCCTCGTCCAATGCGAGCAATCACTGGGGCAGATGGTTTTGCAACATCTGGAGTCTAGGGGGGGCCATGTGGCCGGAAATGTACCCAGCTGATGCTCATGATGCTCCCTTCCTCCAATGCGAGCAATCACTGGGGCAGATGGTTTTGCAACATCTGGAGTCTAGGGGGGCCATGTGGCCGGATGTACCCTAGGGGGAGCCATGTGGCCGGAAATGTACCCAGCTGATGCTCATGATGCTCCCTTCCTGCCTCGTCCAATGCGAGCAATCACTGGGGCAGATGGTTTTGCAACATCTGGAGTCTAGGGGGGCCATGTGGCCGGAAATGTACCCAGCTGATGCTCATGATGCTCCCTTCCTGCCTGGTAAAATGCGAGCAATCACTGGGGCAGATGGTTTTGCAACATCTGGAGTCTAGGGGGGCCATGTGGCCGGAAATGTACCCAGCTGATGCTCATGATGCTCCCTTCCTGCCTCGTCCAATGGGGCGAGCAATCACAATCACGGGGGCAGATGGTTTTGCAACATCTGGAGTCTAGGGGGGCCATGTGGCCGGAAATGTACCCAGCTGATGCTCATGATGCTCCCTTCCTGCCTCGTCCAATGCGAGCAATCACTGGGGCAGATGGTTTTGCAACATCTGGAGTCTAGGGGGGGCCATGTGGCCGGAAATGTACCCAGCTGATGCTCATGATGCTCCCTTCCTGCCTCGTCCAATGCGAGCAATCACTGGGGCAGATGGTTTTGCAACATCTGGAGTCTAGGGGGGCCATGTGGCCGGAAATGTACCCAGCTGATGCTCATGATGCTCCCTGCCTGCCTCGTCCAATGCGAGCAATCACTGGGGCAGATGGTTTTGCAACATCTGGAGTCTAGGGGGGCCATGTGGCCGGAAATGTACCCAGCTGATGCTCATGATGCTCCCTTCCTGCCTCGTCCAATGCGAGCAATCACTGGGGCAGATGGTTTTGCAACATCTGGAGTCTAGGGGGGCCATGTGGCCGGAAATGTACCCAGCTGATGCTCACGATGCTCCCTTCCTGCCTGGTAAAATGCGAGCAATCACTGGGGCAGATGGTTTTGCAACATCTGGAGTCTAGGGGGGCCATGTGGCCGGAAATGTACCCAGCTGATGCTCATGATGCTCCCTTCCTGCCTGATAAAATGCGAGCAATCACTGGGGCAGATGGTTTTGCAACATCTGGAGTCTAGGGGGGCCATGTGGCCGGAAATGTACCCAGCTGATGCTCATGATGCTCCAACATCTGGAGTCTAGGGGGGCCATGTGGCCGGAAATGTACCCAGCTGATGCTCATGATGCTCCCTTCCTGCCTGGTAAAATGCGAGCAATCACTGGGGCAGATGGTTTTGCAACATCTGGAGTCTAGGGGGGCCATGTGGCCGGAAATGTACCCAGCTGATGCTCATGATGCTCCCTTCCTGCCTGGTAAAATGCGAGCAATCACTGGGGCAGATGGTTTTGCAA
This sequence comes from Symbiodinium natans, assembly GCA_905221605.1. NCBI lineage: Eukaryota > Dinophyceae > Suessiales > Symbiodiniaceae > Symbiodinium > Symbiodinium natans. The sequence goes on from CAJNDS010001746.1 coordinate 701,163, forward strand.
CATCTGGAGTCTAGGGGGGCCATGTGGCCGGAAATGTACCCAGCTGATGCTCATGATGCTCCCTTCCTGCCTGGTAAAATGCGCGCAAGTTCAAGAAAAAGTTATATCGGGAGCTCCGCAGAGTCTCTGAAGAGTCGAAGTGTCAGGATCTTCTCTCTGGACACGACCACGGGGGATCTCCAGCTCAGCCCGGAGGAGAGTTACGTGACGCTTGAGGGCTTAGGAGCTTAAGGAGCTTAAGGCGCTTAAGGAGCTTAGGGAGCTTAGGGAGCTCAGACCCCACCCTCCAAAACCCCCTGCAAGCAAGCCCGTCTTAGGCGCACACGTCGCGTCTAAGGTGCACGCAGCTGTCTGGCGCGTTTTAGGCCGCACACCGGCTCCCGTTTAGTGCGCGCCTTCCCCCAACAACTCTGTTTAGGGTTCAGGGCTTGCCAGCGGCTTCCCACCCAAGAGGCCCCCACGAGAGCTCCTTTTGGGGCCTGGGGCTTTAGAGCTTGCCGGCCAATGTCTAGCAATTTGTCCGCGAGTCTTCCCTTACGCAAGACATTCCCAGCGCTGCCCAAAAGATGCAAGCAAAGTCTGTGCGCCAAACAGCTGAGAGTTGTGGTTGGTTTCAAGCAACCTGTCCGCGAGCCTTCCTGCTTGCAAGCATGCCCAAAGCTCGCCCAACATCTCCTTTTAGGGTTCAGGGTTCTTGGTTTTGGTTTAGGGCTGCCCATGCAATATCTCCTTTTCGGGTCTAGGGTTTTGGTCTTGCTATTCTTTTTTGGGAAAAAAGGGCTTGCCAACATCTCCTTGTCCCCGAACAGTTGTACTGTTGGGGTCCTAAATTCGTTTAAGGAATTGCCGGCTTTCTGGTGACTATTGCCGGGTTCCTGGGCTCCAGGGCCTAGGGTTCTGGGCTTCCCATCCGTTCATGCTATAGGGATTGCCAGCATTTTGAAGCGACCTTGCACGTCTTAAAAAAAGCAGGGGGGTTGGGGTGGGCGCACCCCCATTTGCAAACGCAATGCTGGCAGGATGGGGTTTGGAAAGGATGCATATGCTTTGAAGCAAGCCTGTACAGCTGAAACACCATGCTCGCATGATGTTTGGCAAGGATTGATATTTTTGAAGCCAACTTGCCCGCATGTGAAAGCGCTTTACGATTTGGGGTTGAACCTTTCGGGCTTCCGAGCCCCTAAACCGAAACAACCTTCAGCTGCATGGCCTACATGGCAAAGTGGCAGGGGTTTTAGCTGTGTTCAGGGTTGCGGGGTTTCAGGGTTTCGGAATCGAAAGCTCTCCAGGTTCTGGTTTCTGGTATGGGGTTGGGTTTCCATGGCCGGGAGAATGGTAAAAAAAGTCACACGCGCGGCGCAGGTTTCCCGGACGAACGCCGCGTGCACCCTGAACGGACACCGTGCACCTTAGACGTGGCGCCCCTGCAATCTTGATAAGAAGCCTTAAGAGCCCAGAAAAGCCCTTACAGGAACCTTTGAACTTCCTGAAGCCGTCCTTAAAGCCTCGCCATGAGGAGTCCTTGACAAAGACCTTGGACTCCGTGCCTGGCCCGCAAGAAGGTGACCTTGACCTTAAGCCTTATACTGCCCTTCAGAAGAGGCAACTTTCCCGGGGAAGGGGGGGGGGGCCGGGGGGGCTCATCTGAGAGCGCACTGAGAGCCTATGCAGCTATGCATGTGTATCTAGAGATACTTGCGCAATGTCACGTAGTCCAAATGGAGCACGAAGCTACTCCAGAGCCCGCATGCGCGGGCGCAGAGCGAGTTCACACTTTCGCTGCCGGTCAGTTGTACGTGTCGAGGCCCTGCACAAAGACTCCTCCACTCGCGTTTTTGCTTGTGTCTTCCTTTCCGTTTCTCGTGGGGGGAGGTCTCGTCACTCGGCTTCCAGGGGGCTGGGAATGCTGAAAATGCCAGGTCAGCTCGGGCTCCGCGCGTCGGGCAGTTTCCACGTCCTGCACCATCTTCGGCCATTACGAGCAGCTTGGAGGAGTTTTTGGAAGGCTGATGATTTGGGGGCGGTTTAGGGCCTTTAGGGTTTCGGATTCCCTGACACTGTGACTCACACTCGTGCGAAGCAAAGCAGCATTTTCCGGGTTCGGGGTGGAACAGGATGGCTGGAGTCATCAGGGGTAGCTGACAAAAGGGCCAATGAAAAGAGACATCAGATGAGGGCCGAGTGTCTGAATCGGAGCTCTACACCCGAAACCATCAAAAAACCCAAAAAACTGAGCCTGAACTTTGAAGCGAAAGGCTTGACTGCCATGCTACGAGATGCCATCAGATGCTACGAGCAGCCCTCCTCCTCCAGAGTCCCTTTCTCACACGGCGAAGCACACGCAGAAGTGTTTTTCTGTCTGTTCTACATCCTGCGCCGATGAGTAGCTTCCGAGAACAAGACCAGACAGTGACGGAAGTGACAGCAGACAAACCCAGGAGAACCCAGTGGTTCAGGACCCTTAACTTGCAAGCCCTCAACCTCCCCGAAACTTAAGCCCTATGAACCCCTATAAGCCCCATAAACCCCCTAAACCCTAAACCAGTGTTCAGGAACCCAAAACATCCCAAAACCCTATAACCCCTAAACTCTATGGAGAAACATGTCCTCAATTTCGGCCCCCGCAGTGCTGTGGAGTGGTTCAGGACCCAGAATCGTCAGAATCCCCCGAACTCTGAAGCCCTTTAAGGGCCCTTAAAGGACTTAGGGGACTTAGGGACTTCGTAGGGTGCTACGTGCCTTAATTGGGGGGCTCTGTGTGAGAACGATCGTTTTCTATAGCTACCTCACTTAGACTCCTACTTAGCCACTTCGTCCCCTGATCCTTTAAGTGCCCCACTTGGCCCGGCCCGAGCCTGTCTTTCTGGTTTATCAGGCTTGTAGGGTTTGTATAGGGTTTACAGAGGGTTTACATAGGGTCTATATGAAGGGTTCATATAGGTTTTATAGGGTTTACAAAAGGTTCTATAAGGCTTTGCAGGGCTTGTAGGGTTCGGGCTGAAGCTTTCCGCCTTGAGGTGGGCTCCGACGGGCGACGGGCCCACGCTGACCCATCGGCTGAACATGGAGTTCCGGGACCCGAGAAGGGCCTCAATATAATTAAATACAGCTGCATGAGCCACATGGACACCCTGGGAGAAACACGTAGAGAGGGGCAGAGGAGACTCTTGGTTGATCTTGGTTTTCTGTAGAACCTCTCAGTATCTACAGGGGTTCTAAAGCTCATCTAAAACCGTCCGCCCGAAACATCCCCTTCAATTTGGTCCGAAAGGACATAGTGAAAAAGAAAATTTGCTCACAGTATTCTCGCGCCCCCGGGACTTACAGTAAATGCCTTTTTTTGCATCACCCTATGCACTCGAATACTTCCTAGTCTTAATGGTTCGAGGTGTACCATCCTTCGTTCCCCACTATCTGCGATTGATATGCAATACTCATATACCCCAAAGACATACAGATTCAAGCCTCCAACCCTATAGGGTTATAAGGTTCTGTTACGATAGGGTTTAGCGGGTTTAGGGCTTAAGGATGTACAACGTGAGTTTTGTAGGGCTTCAGGGTGCATCGTTAAAACGGTAAAAGGGGTCAAAACACTAGGGAGCACGGCTCTTCAAGGGTTTAGGGTTAAACCTTAAACCCTACACCTTTAAACCCTATAGTGTTCAAGGTTTAGCAATTAAACCTAAACCCTCAACCTTTAAACCCTATAGGGTTAAGGTTTAAGGTTAAGGGTCTAAGATTAATCTCTTCCCCCCCCCCAACATTAAACGCCCCCGGCAATGAAAACTCGAAATGCGTTTTTTTGATTAGGGTTTAGGGCTTAGGGCTGCTGTGGGAAACTCAGATTTCAGGGATCCTAAACCCTAAAAACCCTCTAAACCCCTTCAGGGTTCTTGTTGGCGGGTTTTGGGAGCCCTCAAACCCGGTAACTCGGAGGTTTTAAGTTGTGGGATGATTTCGAGTTTCCGGAATGTGTTTTTCTTAATCTCATCATCAGGAAGTGATTCATGCACTTAAACCGAAGCCCATGGAGTTTAAACCTCAAGGGCTTAAGGTTTCGGCATTTCGACCCGGACCCTAAACCCTTTAGGGATAGAGCCCTAAAACCCTATAGGGTTCCAAAATGTTTCAAGGTCTTAACCCTATAGGCTGAAAGTATCAATGCCCAGTCCTTAGGTTTAAAGGCATAAGAAGTTTAGGAATTTCACCCTTAGGTCAGGCAGGAAAAAACCACTTTACAGATGTAAGATCTAGGGATTTAAACCTAAGGTTTGGGCATTCAAAGCATTCAAACTGTAACCTTCTGGGCTTCAACCAACTTCCGGTCTTGTCAGGTATCTCTAAAACCCTATCGGGGTTAGCCCTTGTAGGACCCGAAACCTTCCAGGTGTTGAGCTACGATTTCTCATGAAGGCATCCATCAACCCTGGGACTATGTTCCGCACGACAAAGAACGTCTTGTTAATCTTGTTAGGAGTTGCGACTATGCTATTTCCTATGACTTCGACCTGTCTTGCCTATGCCCAAGAGTCCTGGGTAATCTTGAATCTTGGATCCGCCATTTTGAAATTTCAATGCGCCTCAATGTTTCAATGTGGCACTTCTTGAATCCAAGATCCAAGATTCCTCTCAAGAGTCCTGGGTAATCTTGGATCTTGGATCCGCATATTGAAATATTGAGCCGCATTGAGTTTAAAAAAATGGTGGCTTTGATGCGTGGAGTCAATGGGTAAGGAGATGACCTGAGATGGGTGGAAGGGGCAGACGCGAGGAGATGACCTCAGATGAAAGGGTGGAAAGGGTAAAACAACATAGATCTGGGGGGGGGGGGGGGGGAGCGGGGGGTACAAAACATTTAGGGCCAAATTTAGGGTTATTTTGAGAGGTATTTGTGTATTTTGATCCGACCTGGTAACCTCAAAAGCGCACGGGATGCCCTGGCAGGACCATACTTGCTGGGCCTATCGATCGCTAAGCTTCGCCAGACGAGCGACCAAGGCAGTTGCTGGGTTCTTGGGATTTAGGCGATTTAGGTTACAGCTTTCAAGTGCTTGGTGATCTGCCACAGAACCCCGATCAGTCAAATAAGCAGTCGCAGTCGCACGAGACAACGGGTTCGTGAGCTGCTTGTCTTGAGGGTGTCTTAGGGACTATACCTCTCTTGCTCTGCTTGCGACGTTTCACTGTCGACCAACTTTCCCAACACATCCCCACTTAGAGTACGTGAACATACGTGAACGGCAGACGAAACGAATCGAAGCGAAAGCAGAAGACTTGGCAGAACTTTTTTGCCCTTTCTTTTCTTTTTCTGTTTTCTCTCCCTTTTTCTCTCTCCTCCCTCCGCTCTCAGTCTGGCACGTCGGCCTGCCGGACTCAGTGCCGCAGCGCCCCTCGAACAGCAGCAGAGCAGCGCAGTCTACTTTTCTTTCTCGAAAGTTTAAGGTTAAGGTTTCTCTTAAGCTCAGGGGTTTTAGTGTTTAGGGTCCGGGCTTCAGGTTTTCAGGCTTGAACCGAATTTTCGGATTTTAGGATGTTGCTTGCGGAGTGTACGTTTGTTTAGGGTGTCAAACGAATTAGGGCATTGGGATGAGGAGGTGCCATAGAAGGAGGTTCACGGAAGGGGAAGGGAGGGATTGCCGCTTTGCTGATCTCCATTTATGGCTTCAGGACATTTTTCTTGGTACTGTGCCGACCGGAGGTGGCCAGAGGTTATCCTGAAGCCCGCTGGCAACATGGTATTCACGGTAGTCGTGACCATAAAAACATGATGTATCTACGTGGCTAGAAGGATGGAAAGGCTTGCACCTTGACACGCCTAGCCTCCTGCAGCTTGGACTCCCTCTCTTCCCCAAGATCCGCGCCAGCACGGGCCGCCCACGTTCCCGCAACCGAATCACCAATGGACCCTGAAAATTACTTCGCCCTAAACCCAGAATTGGGGGCGTTGCCAAAATTATGCCTTTTCTTTCGGAGGGGGGGAGGGGTCTCTATTTTAGAAAATTCCTACACCCTACACCCTAAATCCAACAGGGCCCTCATTCCTGTCCTCTCCAGGAGCCTCACTGCACGCACTACCGGTCTGAGTCCGGGAAGTGCCACTTCTACAGCCGCTCGGAGGGTTGAGGGTTTAGGGCTTATACGGTTTAGGGATATTCCGATATTTTTTCCCGAAAGCATGGCGAAGGGTTTTATGTTGGAGGCGTCGTCGTTTATTGCTGTTTATGCATGCTGAGGATGGCTTATGTCGTGGTCTATGCATGTCATGAGGATGGCCTATAACTTAGTTTATACGTTTTGATGCAGGGGGAGGGATCGGTGAGTTGCAATGTCGATCTAAAAAGCGCGTTTTTTCGTGGAGCTTCCTCACAACTCCGGCCGCAAACGACGACCCTCTCGCTGTCCTGGGCTTGTCGTGGCGCTGGCGCGCGGAGCGTCCTCACAAACGACGTCCCTCTTGCTGTCCTGGGCGTGTCGTGGCGCTGGCGTGGAGCGTTCTTGCAATTTCGGCCGCAAACGACGATGTCGCGTGGAGCGTCCTCGGGAGTGACCACATCTGTTGGGGACGCTACCGCGGAGTCTCGAAGTGGCCCCTTTTTTGCAAGGGGGAGTCCACTTCCAGTGGGAGCTCAACTTCGTCCAGGTCCACCTCTTGTTCCAGTTGCTCTCTGGAGGCATCCAGGTTGTGGGTGGCAATGGAGGATGGAGACGGATGGAGATTGTCAGCCTCCCGAGGTGGGGTGCCGACGCCCCCGGGCCGTGGCACCGGTGGCGCCTCTTCGTCCTCCGAATTTCTCTCCGGATCGCTTGTCCCGGACACAGACGTCCACGTCCATACAGTGCTTTCCACCATCCAGTTTAAAAACGTACTGGCGCGTATCCGGTATGAACACTCTGAGTGCCATGTAAGGTCCTGGAACTTCTCTTGCTCAACTGTGGATGCGGTGCAGACCGAGGCGGCGTGTGCACCGATTCCTCCGACTTCGGCTGCACGTACAAGAAGGCCAGCAGCCAAGACGAGAAGAAGGGGTCAGGCTTACCTTTAACTCCACGGCTGTTCCAGCTTCGGGGTGTTTAAAACAGACCCCCCTTCACAAACAGGACAAGAACCCCAACGTAGAACCCCGCATCGAAGCGAGCATGGAAGCGAGCGAAGCGAGCATCGAAGCATCGACGGATTCCGAGGTCGGCGTCCTGGAGCGCTACCCGGGCTGCGGCGAGCGGAATGGCTGCCTGCACCTCGAGCCCCTCGTCAGCCCTCGTCCTCGAAAACCTTTGGGAAAGAGAGGTTTTTTGGGCCGTTGAGGGTGCTGAGCTGCCTTTTTGTCTATGGGGTCATGGAAGGGGGGGGGGGGCCTTTTGAGGTTTCAGGGAGCTAGTCTCGAGAGCCGTTTGGGAGCCTCTCTCAGTTGAAGGGACCCTGAAACCCTGAATCACCCTGGAGCCCTGAAACCTAGCACCCTAACACTGCCTAACACCCTAACAACCCTCAACGGCCTTGAATCCCTCTAGCTGAAGCACCAAAACCACCCCCCACCTGAAGGAGCCTCCCCAATCTAACCAAAAAAACCCAAACCTCAGAAAAACTAAAAATGTGATAAACAAGCACAACATCTTAAAGCCCCCCCTTTTTGTAACCCTGACTAAAGGGAGGAAAGCTGCGGAAAACAAAGACAGCTCTGAGGTTGAAGGGGCACCACTACCTCTCGGGCAGGTACTGCCCCGGCGGTGCCGCCCGGTACAAAAACGGCTCGGAATGAAGGCCTCGCAGGTTTTGTTTAGGGTTTACGGGGCTTCTTTGGTTTGCAGGGTTCGGGTCATCCCAGTCGTATATGCTTCGACCCTGGCAATCTGGAAGCCGGGAGTTGAAAGTACCTACAGCACGTATTCAGATGCCAGCAAAGTACGCAGAAAATCTTCGATGTCATTGGTACGTAGTGACGTAGTGTAGACCGCTCTTAGACCCTTTGAAGCGCCTCGAGCGGGCTCCGAGGAGAATGCCGCAAGCTCCGGGCAAGGACCTGCCGCTGAGCGGCGCGAGGAGTTCTTTGGAGTTCGCTTGGGGCTTGGGGGGGCCTTTGAGGGGGGCCCTTTGAGGGGTGTTTGAAGGGCCTTTGGGACTTGGGGTTTGGGGTTTGGGTTGGTTTGTACCTATAGGGCGGTACCAGTAGTTTCAGGGCCAAGGGATTTCGGGCTGAGGCTTTGGGATGGCTTTGGGATGGCTTAGGGTTCCGGGCTCCGTTTTCTAGGGGCTTGGCATCGGCCCGTGCTCGGCTGCACATGATCAGGAGGGCATTTCGTAAGTAGGGATTCGGATAAGGGTTTAGGGTTACAGGGTTTAGGGTGCAGGGTTTAGGGGGTTTAGATAGTTGTAGTCACTTTACAACACCAAGTAAGGTACGTAGAACCCTACCTGCTAAGTTCCCTGATCCTCCAAGCAGGTGTACTTCAAGAAGGGCTTGGTCAAGGAGGCCCGATTTTTTATTTGGGGGGTTGATCAAAACTAGAGGCCCTTTTGGGTACCCTAAAGCGTAAGAAGTATACTAAGATGGAGACCCCCAAAAGGGCCCATGGTTTATTTGTCAACCCCCAATTCTGGGCGGGGCTTGGTCTGCGCCTTCAGGCTTCCAAACACGTTGCCACTTGCCACGAGAATTCCGAAGCACCGGGCAGGAAAGCTTCTGGCTGACGCGTTACGACACAAAGGGCGGCTGTCCTGGCCTTAGACCGGGAAAGCTGAAGCGCACGCTTAAGATGTCGATGTTGTGAGGCTCCAGCGGCGACTGGGTTCTCCACAAAGCAAAGCCGGAAGAGGCCCAAGAATGCCCGATGTTCGGATACCAGGTTCAGGTTGCTCTTTTCGCGGAGATTTGGTTCTCTTGCCCCATGAAAGCCTGTATTCATTGTATTCTCTTCTCTGAAAGGTCCAGGATTGAGTGCAGAAGTCGTCACGAGAGGAAGGCGTTGTGAAGACCGTCTCAGAATCGACCAGAAACTGTGGAGAAACGTCTGGACAAGCTTGGAAAGGCCCTGTAGCTCCTGTAGCTCCATGGTGGATTGTCCAGGCTTGATGCTTGCATTTCTTGGGAACTGGCACGAGATGCAGCAATGCAGGGCGGATAAACTGAGATGTGCATGGCGAAGCATCAACATTTTCTGATAGTTCAGTTGCCCCAACAGGATTACGAGAACTCGAGCATGGCTTACGTGGAGCTTCACGGGGATGCGGTTGCCTGCGTCAAGGGTTTGACGAGCGACCTGGTCACAGACTCTCGGCAGGAGGGGTCCCTCAAAATGCAGAGTTGGGGGGGGGGGGGGGGGGTGATCTAACTTATGGGCCCCTTAGGGGCTACGTAGTTACGTAAGGGATATACTACAATACAGACCCCAAACACGTCCATCATTTTGATCAACACGCAGTTCAGGGCTTGGCCATTGCAGGTATCTGCTACACCACTGTGACTTCTTACTCCCTTGCGTCTTGGAACTCGACAGGGGTCTTCGGAATAGCTGCTTGCACCCATGGCATTTCTTGGAATGGCACGGGCTGTTTGCGCAAGTCCGTCAAATGAGATCGCGGACAAAAGACCTGCGCATCGCAATCCACGGAACCGCCTTTGTCGCAATCCCGTCTTCCTTTGCCGAAGCCACGTCAGCAGACCACCTTGGAATGCTCTTGGGTGCTCTCATGTGGAGAAGCCGTCCGCACGTGGAGCAACGAACAGCAAGCGAAGCGTCCCAGGCTTGAAAGTCATGTTCTGCGAGTGCAGGTCAGTGTATGCGAGTCCCACAACAGTTCCCTAGCCCGAAACATAGAGAAAAAACTGCCACCTCGAATTTTGGGCAGATTACATCCTTACCACACATCGCAAGTCTCACCCTGCCACCACCCTTAAAAAAGTCACAGCAAAATCGCACATATCACCATGTCCCAGCGTTTTCGGGGTGGAGTGCTTACGCCTGTGCGCTAGCTGCCTTTGAGGCTCTATGCCCGTACTGAGTGCCGTGCGACATTCCACATTCCCAGTCACTTGCAGAGGTATCACGGTATCATGTGCACAATTGTGCACACATAGACGAATTCACGCTTAAGATCAACAAGCATGTGATGCTCTGGCACTCAGATCACAAAGAGGCCCGTGTGGCACAGGTTCCTTAACCATAGACACACCAGGCGGTGCACGCAGCAGCAGCATCCACCGACCGTACATTGCAGGACTGTCCTCGGTGCTACAGTATACTGATGTACGAAACACGTTGTATTGTTTCTATGTCTACCCCTCGCCTCTCTTTACGAGATACCTTAAGGCGAGCAGCGGCCGCATCTGCGAGATATTGGTATCCAACGCGTAATTTGTGCAGCCCACCACATGCCTTGGGCGCGAAGCGCCAAGCCCAAGCCCTGGCTTGGACAGATATTGCAGTGAGCCGTATTGGGCCGTATTGCCGTGAGGTGGTGCAAGAGTATCAAGAGTTCTCAAGCATTTCCCAGTCACGGAGAGAAAGGGGCCCACCAAGGACGTCTTTGGTCAAACAAAGGTGGACCTGACTGCGGGCGCCCGAGCTGCGGGCTTCTTTGGGAGAGAGCCTCCATTACCCCGGAAATTTCCCCAAGGTCTTTATCCTGGTTTCGGGGGGGGGGGGGGGGGGGGGCAGTCTCCGGTGCAGGCTCAAGTTGGCTCATTTCGGGGGTTTTCAGATTTTTGGGGAGGTGAGCAAGATCACCACATCCAGAGCCCGGGCCACCGTCTCGGCTCCCGGATGCGTGGCGCCCCTTGGATTCTATTCAGGGCTTGTAGGGCTTAGGGATGTTTAGTAGGGGATATTTAGGGTTGAAGGTTTAAGGTTCAGGGGTTGCAGGGTTCAAGATTCAGGGTTTAGGCCCACAGGGTCTTAAAAGCCGAGGCAAAGGACACAAAGGAGCACCGTCGTGCTGCAATTCAAGTCGCTAGCTATGGTAGCAGCTGGATCACCTTCAAACTCCTCAACCTCCAAAGCCCCAGAAAGCGCGAGACCCCAGGCCCAATGTCACAGCCGTGGATGCTCCAGAGGAGCAACCCGTACAAGCCTTGGCCTCCCAGCTGCAGAAGTTAGAAGAGGGCACGCGAGGGACTCGATCAGATCGGGATTCCTTACGGCTTAGTTGGGCCTCTCAGGAGCTGAGAACGAAGCGTTTCATGACTCTTAAGTGCTGTTCTCGACGGGAAGCAGCTGAAGGATGTTACTCTTCCAAGTTTTCCGGCAGTTTTCCGAGCTCAGATCCTGGATGACCCATCGACGAGCACCAAAGACGACCACTGGCTCCACCCGTGCGAGTGCGTGCCTCTTCCAAGCATCCCTTCCCCGCCCAAGAGCAGCTTCATTGAGGCATCGGCATGTGGTAGTTGTTCTAAACACTCGTCCTCAAAAAATAATAACTAAAGCTGGGTTCCCTTTTTGTTGTAAGGATTCCCCTGTTGTGGGACTCTTATCCCATGGCCCATCCCGTTAAAGGACCTTGAGAACGACCCCCCATGTGAGCTGCTTGTAGTTTAACAAACTTAAGCCCTGAAAATCCTGAAAGCACAACCTAGCAAAAGCCCGATGATAGGAACCCCTAAACCCTGAACCTTAAACCCTAAACACCCCTTTAGGCCCTAAAGCCTTCGTGCTCTTCAGGTGCCTCCAGCTTGGGGCTCGCTGCCACCCGTGTCCGGCCGCTCGAACCAAGATGGCGGGCTCTTCTAACATCTTGGAGTGCGGTGCGAGACACAAACGGAGTCTGGGGAACGCGACGGGGAGAAAGACCTCGCTGACCGGCCCTGCCCGAAATCCTTATGACCTGGCTTGGCTTTTGGTGCGGCTTGGGTTGGCTCGGGCTTGGCTTGGCTTGGCTCCCTTTATCCTAGGTGCGGCAGTTTCATAGGACCTCGATTTGTTGAATGTAGTAGGATCACAAAGGTTTGAATTAATGGGTTTGGAAGGGATTCATATGCGTTGCAGCAAGCTTGCCCGGCTAAAAAGAAGCGGAATAAACCGAGCCAAGACAAGCCAAAACCAAGCAGAGCCAAGCCGAGACAAGCCGAACCAAGCCGAGACAAGCCAAGCCGCACCTAAGCAAAAGAAGGGGGCCAGTAAAAATGTAGGCCCCGCCCGAAACATTTCTAGATGCCAAGCAGTGTCCTTGAAAATTTATTCCTTGTTATGGAAAAAGGGGAATGTATGTTCATAAGGACCCCAAAAAACGGCCGGTTCAATTGCAACGGTTGACTTGACATCCAGACAACATTCAGCAAGGCTGAAAGTTTTACACTCTTCGACCACATGTGCTTGCAACACTGCAAGTGTGGCGAGGGGAAGTTGACCACTGAATTTTTCATGAGTCCATGAGACCAGGCGAGGCTATTTCGGACATCCCAGCTGGCAGCAACAACGAGTTCATGGCCTCTCCGGCCATGATCGTCCGGAGCCCGGGCTACGGGGCTACGGGGCTACCACGCGGCTTTGGAGTTTGCCGACTCGGCGTTTAGAGGGCTCAGGTGGTTTCAGACAGTTCCAGCCTTTTGCTGGAGCTTGGATGGCTGAGGTGGATGGGCAGTTTGTCTGCGAGCAAGAGTATCCCGGCGAAGTTTCAGTGCTCATCCCATGTCCCAGTTGAGCGAAGCCCCTGAGTCCTTGGCGTTAGCGCTGGGTTTCGAAGTTCAAGTGCGCAACTCGCATCGGGTTGAGATCCTGAAAGACCGAAAGACCCTGCGCAGCCTGCACAGCTCCACTCGGCACAGCTGCTTTTTCCTTCTCTTTGCTTTTTGAGGCGCCAGACCGGAGCCTTCAACACTTCAACACCCCCCCGCCGCCCCCCAAAAAGGTACCTGACTGAAGTGATTGTGGAGAGCGAGACGGACGGCTTGGACGCCGCGAATTGCAAGACGCGCTGCATTGCCCAACAGTGTCCTTACTACTGGGAAGGCAAGCTCTCCAAACGAGGGCTTTCGGATGCTTTAGGGCTTTCAATGGCTTTCATTTTTGACCCTTCGTTGAATCCCACAACCAACCGAGGCACGTACGCAGAGCTAGGTGGGTTACGGGGTAGGTTACGGGGTTAGGTTAAATAGGGGGTGGTGGGCCGAAGTTGCGAGGTGTCCGGCTTCGCTTGAGGGTAAAATTTTCGAAGATGTGAAGCTGCAACTGAGCCGGCTTGGCATGGCGCGGCGGAAAGATAGGATGGGATTGGGAGTGCTCCCTCCCCCCCCAGAAAGCCCTTCAGAAATTCGCATCAAACCACGCAAAAACCCCCTCACAAAATGCACTGACAGGGCCATAGGGCCATAGTATAGGTATAGCATAAGTAACATAGAAGGTGTAACATAGAAGGCCCTATTTCTGGCGCAGGTGAGGTCATGTCCACGAAGCAGTGCCGCCTTTACAGCCAGTGCACTGAGCTCGCCCCTGGGCTCTCAGCCTTTTTTCGGAGAGGTGCACAGAGGCTCCAGAGGCTGATCTAAAGATTTCTCTCGGGGCGGGTGTCCGGGTGTCTCTGTTAGTAGGTTTTATAGTATATGTTAGTATACTCAAGATAACTTAGCAATGGAATAGGATCCTCAGAGTTGAGGGTGCCAAAACTGCCCCAGCCTCCACACTCCGCAGAAAGGCTTCGAGGTTTTTAGACTTCGACGGGCTCAATAGACCTAAGACACCGAAGGTCCGTGAGGTCGGCGTGGTGGGGAACCTGTATGGGATGCTGCTTGGCCGGCTTGGCCCCAGGCCCCATGCTCGCGCCTCTTCGCTTCTCCCTTTATGCCCTGTGAGTTGTTGTGCCACTGCGCCTCTCAAAGTTGTATACTGAATCACATAGCATCACTCGATCACTCGCTTTGAAGGCTGTGGTTGAGAGCTAGGGGAGCTGAAGGGTTGCAGCGTTTCGCCATCTCTGCGCTGAGGTCCTATCGCAAAGCCTGCAAAGTAGCAGATGCACAGCTGCAGCTTGGCAGGGTGGATTTAGGGCTCAGGGATGAAGGTGGGCCAGGGTTTTTGTTCTAAACGGTTTGGCCACAGGTGGTTTGGCTCTGGATTCCGCTTCGCCCTGGCCTCCTTTGGTCTCTGGTCATCCGGTCCGATCCTCGGTCCTCTGGTCCCTGGGTCCCCCTGGTCTCCTGGTCCTCCGGTCTCCTGGTCCTCCGGTCTCCTGGTCTTTGCTTCCCTGGTCCTCTGGTCTCGTGGTCCTCTGGTTCCCTGGTCTGTGGTCGTTTGGTCCTCCGGTCTTTTGGTGTTATGGTCCTTTACTGCAAAGTATGAATCACTTCTAAACCCACGATGCGAGCAAATGGAGGGTCTGCGCCCCCCCCTCCCCCCCGCCCCCCCCCAACCCCCCCTGCTTGTTTGAAGCCGGGTAAGTTTGCCAACCCATGATGTGAGCATTGCGTTTGCAAATGCGGGGGGGGGGGGGGGGGGGCCCCCGCACGCTTTAAGCCGGGCAAGTTTGCTGCAAAGCATATGAATCCCCTTTAAACCCACGATGCGAGCATTGTGTTTGCAGTGTTTGCAAAAGGGGGGGGGGGGGGCTGCACCCCCCCCCCCCCCCCCCCCCCGCGCTTATTCAAAGCCGGGCGAGTTTGCCAAACCCATGATGCGAGCATTGTGTTTGCAAATGGGGGGCGCTGCGCCCCCCCCCAACCCCCCCCCCCCCCCCCGCTGTTGCAAAGCCGGGCAAGTTTGCCAAACCCGTATGCGAGCATTGTGTTTGCGAATGGGGGGGGGGGGGGGGGGCCAAAGGCTTGGCCAAACCCTTTACAAAACCTGTTTTGGCCAAACCTTTCAAAAACAAAACCCCTCCGCCGGGGATGAAGGTTTCGTCAAAGGTTGCTCAGCGTGTCATCCGCATGGCCGGAGCCACATAGGACGCTAAATGCGCTTGAGCCGACGCTGAGATATGTGGGCTCGAATCTGGAGTTTCTACCGGCATGGGATGCTGGAAGAGTCCTGATGGGTTCGCTTTTTGGAGTCTCTGCTCCCACTTGCCACAACTAAAGCCTCCGATGGCAGGACGCTTCCATACACAAAGCCAACAACTCACACGGTCTTGGAGCGCCTCACACCGGCTCAGAATCCCATGACTTCTTTCACCAGGAGATGCCGCAAGAGTTAAGAGGGTGAGAACCTGACCTATGTGATCCTATGTGATCCTATGTTCACCATGGGGACAACCTGGCCATAGAAGGACTTCGCCCAGGCTCGTTGTAGCAGGGCTGCGAGATTGCAGAAGAGTTGGGGGGGGGGGGGGGGGGGGGGCGGGGCTTCCCCTAAACAGGCGTCAGAAACGGGTCAGAAGTAAAGCGTAGGCTGGCGTTCACATTACGCCCCAGGTGCTGGAAAGTCACCAAGCGCCGCTCCTTCCTCGGGGCCGGAGACGACTCGTACAAGTGCTTTCACCAGGACCCCCCCCATCTCTCCCCCTGCAAACCCTGTAAGAACTTTGCCCTCCATGTGCAGCGTTTTTAGGGTTTTGGGCTTGCGGTTCAGGCCTTAGGGTTTAGGGTGCAGGGTTTTGGACTCATGCGCACAGGAGTGTATCAGGAACGCCACAAGCTTCTTTTTCAAGCCCGCACCAGCAAGACTAAGACTGAGGTTGGAACCCTGCACTGTGCTTCTAGGTCGAACCCCTCCCAAAAACATAGCACCCTAAACCCAAAAACCCTAAGCCCAAAAACCCCTAAACCCAAAAAACCCTAAGCCCACAACACCCTAAGTGTGAAGCACAGAGAACTTCTTCGTCCTTTGTATGATGTTTATGATGGTCCTCGTATTGGCATTCAAGAATCATCTCCCATCTAGGGCAACCCGGACCCCCTTTTGACTCGTCGCAAGGCCTTCAACTTCCGCAAGGCATGTTCGGCCCATGCAGAGAAAACAGCTGTGGCTGTGCAGGCGGGCCCCCGGGGGTAGGGTTTTCGGGTTGCTGTCTTGTGGTTCCCTTAGTGTTTCATATTGGTAGCGGAGCCTGTGTGCTCCTTAGGTTAGGCTTAGGGTAGTGGGGACGAGCCATGTCAATCCCGTTCGATGGCGGCGACGGGAGTGTTCGTTCTGGGCATGAGCCTGAAGAGCCGGCTGAAAGGGGAGATCGTGAAGACGCCCCTCCTAGTGTGACCAGTGAAGGAGATCCCTGGGCAAAGCAAGGCTCTTGGGAGGGCCGACAGCAGAGCTCAGGGGCATGGGAGAGTCGAGATTCCGAGTGGGCGAACTGGCAAAGCCGTGCCGGTCATAGAGAATCTGGACGTTGGGAGTGTCACTATCAGCCAGATAGTGGGCGAGAAGGGAGCTGGACTGCCTCGACTGAAGATGCGAGCAATGCCCCCCGATGGTGGCGAGATCCTTGGCAGCCTCAAGCAGCTCCCTCGGCAGATGGTCGAGACGGCCGTTGGGACCCCGGTCTTTTTGGACATGCTCAAGAAGATCCCTGGGCAGATGGGCGAGATGGCCGACGGCAAGGGTACGATTATCCGCACCGAGATGAAGTAAGTGGAACCAAATGGACGAATGAAGACAGTACCACGAGGGCATGGACCGGCTGGCGGCACTTTGGCGGAGGCTTCCGGTCAGACGACCAAGTATGGGATGATCGCCCGAGGCCACAGGGGCGACCTTCCGAGAAGCTTAGCGTTCCCAGCTTCTCAGCAGAAGACGGCGATGATGTTGGGACCTCGGCAAGGTCCTACCTTCGACAAATAGAGGCCTGGCGAAGAATGACCTTGTTGCCTCCGCAGCAGCAGGGACTGGTCTTGTACCAGCACTTGGGCGGCAAGGCTTGGGTCGCCGCCGAGGAGCTCGATGTCGACCAGCTCAGCAGCGCCGGCGGTGTTAGCTACCTGGTTTCCTGGATCACGGCTCGCTTCTTGGACTTGGAGATCACTCGCATCGGGAAGGCCTTCTCGGAGTTCTTTCGGCGACTTCGTCGTCGACCAGGCCAGAGTATCCGGGACTATAACAGCGAGTACGACCGTCTCCACGCCCGACTCCGTGAAGTGGGATGCAACCTGCCGGAGGCTTGTGCTGCTTGGGTTTATGTGGACAGGCTTCAGTTGGATGAGACAGCTGAACTCAACCTCCTCGCGAGCGTCGGCAACTCGTACTCCTTGCAGAAGCTCCAGCAGGCGGCGGTCATCCATGATCGAGGACATCGCAAACCTTGGGAAGGCGCTAAAGGAAAGAAGCTGCACAACACCCACATGACCGATGCCTACGACGACTCCGATGCGGACTCCCTTGGAGATGAAGAGGGAGAAGGTGTTGCTGAGGAAGTAGCCACTGCCTATGTTGCCTTCCAGAATGCCAAGGCCAAGTACCGAGACCAGAAGAAGTCCCGAGGCTACGACGTTGCCACCGACAAGGACAAGGGCCGCGATGGAGGAAAGGAGGGCAATGCCAGAGAGGAAAGGATCCGCGCAATGAAAGCAAAGTCCTTCTGCTCAGGATGTGGAAGACGAGGTCACTGGCATAAGGACAGCCAATGTCCGAACAATCGGGCTGCTGCGAGCGGGGACGTCAAGGAGGTCGAGGTGTGCTACAACTTGCCCTCCGAAGTGTTCGCCGTCAAACACTCCAAGCACTCCTTGCTCGGCATCACGGACACCGCCTGCGCCAGGACGGTCGCTGGAACGAGATGGTTGCAGGACTACACCGATGCCCTCGAAGTCCTCGGGATGAAGCCGGCCTTGCACAAGGAATGCGAAGCCTTCAGGTTTGGGGCCGGCAAGGTCTACTACTCCTCCTTCTACGTGATCGTGTCTTTCGAGCTGGGCGATAAGATCGTCGAGGTCAAGACTTCCATCATCAGTGGCGACATCCCGTTGCTGTTGTCCAAAGCCGTGCTGGGAAAACTTGGCATGATCTACAATGTCGGGACCGGCGACGCCGACTTTGTCGAGGTCGGACTGAGGGGGTACCGCCTTGTCACAACTGCATCCGGTCACCCGGCAATCCCCATCGTGCCGGCGAAGCCAGCAGAGACGGGGGATCCACTCCTTCCGGTTGAAGACCTTCGCCTGCAGTCGCGAGAATACATGGTGTACGCCGTTGCTTGTGCTGCTGGGTCAACCGATAGGGGGTCTTCCATGTTGAACCTCTTCCACGACAAGAAGTTAGACCCTGGGGTCAAAAGTATGCTCATCCACCCCCGTTTCCAGCACAGTACTTTCCTATCTTGGTGGCAAGCTACGAAGGTCACTGGGGACTTCTGGGTTGAAAGAGACGACGCCTGGATACGAGTACATGTAACGCCGAGAAGGGCACAGTTCAATCCCTCCACATGGCGCACGCATTCTTCCATGCTGAGAGATATGTTGCTGACTAGCCTTGGGGACATTAGGAGCACAGAAGCGGTTTGTTGCAGTTCTGAGAAGTGGTTGGAAACTGTAGTAGACCGATGGACGGTTGAGAGCGACTCCGAATCTACACTTCCGCTGCTTTGGATTGGAAGGACTGTGCTCAGTAAGAGCTTCGGTCGGCCCCTGCCTACTCCTTCGCGACCGGCAGCCGATGGAGCCTCGAGCATGCGGCAATCCCCCGGCGATCAGCAAGATGACCAAAGCGCAGCTGTTGGAAGAATGCAATCGGGTGGGTCTCCTGGTGCACCACTCTTGGTCGGTGGAAGAACTCAAGTCATGCATTCAAGAACATCGGCAAGCGCACCAGGAAGTTGGAGCCAGAATGACCCGCCTTCACCAGATGAACATGGAGCAGCTTCGTTTACAAGCCAAGGAGCTGGGAATTCAGTTCGTCTCCAAGACCTCAAAGGGGAGCCTCCTGAGGATGATTCGCGACAACATCAACACCCCAGCGGAGACCCTGATGCCCATCGGAAAGTGGAAGGGGCTGCAGTACAAGGAGATTCCGAAGGAGTACGGGGAGTGGTGTCTTCAGGAACTCAATTCGAACTCCGACCCGGACTTCGTTCGCTTCGCCCGGTGGTACGAGAACGACAAGAAGGCCAGGGAGCGGAGCTATGTCGGGACAGGGAGCGACATGTCAGCACCTTTTCCTCGGAGTCCGACTTCCAGACCGGGAACCTCGGCGGTAGCGACAGGCTCATCGGATCAGATGTCATCGACAAGGACCGATTGGTCGGTGGTGTCAGCTGCGATCTCCGAGAAGCAGAGGGTGATCCCCGTCGAAGCAACGCCCAACAAGAAGCGAGCCGGGAATGCCGAGACAACCAGGATGGAGGCGGAGATCGACGAGGAAGCCCTGGAGGAGATCAGGCGGCTCGAGGCCCAGCTTGCAGTGCTCAAGAACAAGGCCGGGTATCCGGGAGCAGACCATGGCCGTCAGTGAGGGACTCCGGGAACTCCTGCGAGCGACGAAGACGCCAAGGATGCTGTGGTGATTTCGACTTGCAAGATGGCATCACCGAAGAAGAGATCCTCCTCGCCTCCAAGAATAACTGCACCTACCTGATCGCCGAAGCCGAGGAAACCTACGAGGGGCCGCTTGTCAACCCGTTGCTTAGCCAGGCCCGTAACGCCTACGTCAACGGTGACTTCTCCTTTTCCACATGTCGAGAGCTTTTGGAAGGCGCTCGTCTTTTGAGAAGCGCCATGAGTCGAGGAAGTGCCTTCAAGCAACAAGACCAAGATCCCGACAAGCGCCCGCATGAGCATACCCTCTTCGGCTTGTTCACCCATGGTGGCGTTCATGGTCTTACCAAGGCGACGGAGTCCAATGACTGGGTGGCTCGGTATGTTAATGCCTTCGGAAAATTCCATCTTCCAGAAGGCACCACTTGGACATCGGTGTCGGTGATGTGCAATGTCGCCGCCGGTGTGCGTTGCGACTACAACAACAGTCCCGACTCCTACAACCATGCTATTAGCTTTGGACAGACCAAGGGTGGAGAACTATGGATTGAGGAAAAGATCGAGGGTCAAGAACAAGGTCTTCGTCAAGATCTCCTATGGAAGAAGGACAAGCAAGGCAATTGGATTCCCGGGACTGTGCAGTCGACCCTGGGCAACTTCAAGAGCTTCAAGCCAGGGCTGAAGCATGCGGTCCTCCCTTGGGAAGGGGACCGGTGGAGCCTTGTGTACCACACCACCAGGAGCATCACTAAGATCGGCAAAGAAATCCGTGACCGCCTCAGAAAGACCGGTTTTCCTCTCCCTCGCAAAGGGCGTCAAGACCAATCAGGCGAAAGACAACGTGAAAAGAAGCCGAACAAGCGAACAAGGAACGTTCTCGCCGCGAATGCCAGCAAGATTGGGGTGCTCCTCACCACGCTCGTCGCCGCGGTCACTTCCTATATGTGTGACTTCGGCATGCCCGAGGTCAAGCCCGACCCCATCGTGATGTTCGAGATAGGCGGCCTAGATGGAACTTCAGAAGCCGTCGACCTCGGGAAGGCCGTCCTCGAACCTATGAGCTGGGAAGATTATTCGGACCCAGACAGGCAGGAGACCGCCTACCACTTCGTCTGTGCCGCCTCTCCTAGGGAGTTACGTCTCCACATGCACGATCTACCAAGCAGCGGGTGCGAGGCAGTCATTGCACTGATCTCACGACAGCTTGACGATGGGGGCTGCGTGGTCCTTCAGGGAGAAGATCTTCATGGCATCGCCGACAAGTTCCCCGAGTACATCCGCTACCGGCAAGGAGATGGGGATACCGCTTGGGTCGTCCTCGAAAGAAAGAAAGAGGCGCAGCGGACTGTGCCGAGCGATTTCCCGCCGTACAGTGTCTGCGTCGTTGGAGAGGCTGCAGAAGAAGACGAACGACAGCCAGCCGATTTTGTCGGGAACGGATCAGCGATCACCTTCGACACTGCAGCGAGCTCACTGATCCAAGGAGCCCTACGGCGACTCCACCAGAACCTAGGTCATCCGCGATGTGAAGATCTGGTGAGACATCTGAGGTTAGCCGGATGTGAACCAGAGGTCCTCAAGGTTGCCAAAAGCCTGAAGTGTCAGGTTTGCGACAACACTAGCAAACCTAAGATTGCGAGACCCAGCACGGTTCCGCGAATGCTGGACTTCAACCAATGCGTCGGGGCTGACCTCCTCTTTGCTCATGACGTTGACGATGTCAGGCATACCTTCCTCAACCTCGTCGACTGGGGCACCTCCTACCAGGTCGTTGTCGAGATAAAAGGAACTTCTGCTCCCGACTTGGAAAGGGCGTTCAACGATTTCTGGTTGACACCCTTCGGCCCTCCGTCAACGATGTCAGTGGACCTAGAAGGAGGACTACAGAAAGGATTGGGAAGGCTTTGCGATTGGCACAACATCAAGGTCAAGCATGTGGCGGCTCAAGGACACTGGCAAGCAGGCATCACCGAGCGACAGGGAGCCTGGTGGAAGGATATTTGGGAAAGAGTCGTTCATGACATGAGTATCAGCAAGAACGAAGCCCACCTCGCAGCCACATGTGTGACGAGTGCGAAGAATCAACTCCGGAGACGTTGCGGCCACAGCCCATTTTCGTGGGTTTTCGGTCGTGATCCCCGCATGCCTGAGGACCTCCTCGACCCTGACTCCGGAGAGAAGGTCACATGGGACGTGTCGGCGGAGAGCAAATTCCAACGACAGATGGCGGTGAGGTCAGCAGCCAGAATCGCGTTCCACAAATCGCAAGGGGACGATCGTCTTCGCAAAGCTTTGATGCAAAGAGCAAGGACCACATCGCGACCCTATGAAATTGGAGAGCCTGTTCACTTTTGGCACCAGCCAAAGAACCGCCGAAGGGGAAGGTGGGCCGGACCAGCAGTGGTCGTCGGCAATGAAGGCGGTAACTACTGGATCAGCCGCAATGGGCGATGTCGCTTGACAGCTCCAGAACATCTACGACCATCAGGACCCGAAGAAGTCGGCGAACTCCTCCAAATGCGCGGCGTCCAGCGCGAAGTGGCCCGACTGCTCGAGGCAGACCTCGATGAGGATGACACCTACGACGGCGACCAGATGGTGAGTGATCTAGATCTCGACCTACAAGGGTACTCGCCTACCGAACTCGATCCGGACGAGGAGATGGCCGTTGCTGAAGAGGATCCGCTTCTAGATGCAAGCGAAGGAGTCGTATTAGAAGCCGACGAAGGAGAAGAGATGAGGAGGCCCACAAGACGACTCAAGAGAAAGACAGCGCCCGGAGACGTCGACTGGGACGCTGAACCGCACCAGGCCATGATCATGAAGCGAGACCTCACGAAGAGAG
The DNA here is from genome assembly GCA_905221605.1 of Symbiodinium natans. NCBI lineage: Eukaryota > Dinophyceae > Suessiales > Symbiodiniaceae > Symbiodinium > Symbiodinium natans. The sequence continues at coordinate 723,330 of CAJNDS010001746.1, forward strand.
GGGTGGAAAAGCGCCAAGAGAAGGAGCTGAGGTGGAGCGAGATTCCCAATGACCAGAAGGAGCTCTTCAAGTCCGCAGAAAGGGTGCAGTGGGATGAACACATCTCCTTCGATGCGCTCGAGGCGGTGTCCCTCGAAACCAGTGACTGGATACGAGAAAATATCTCGTCTGACCGGATCCTTCGCTGCAGATGGGCCTATAAAGATAAGAACTGGGCCAGGCGAAGGAATGCTGGAGCTGACGCCCCGAACATCCCATGGAAGTGCAAATCGAAGCTTGTGATCGCCGGGCACACTGACCCCGACCTCGGAAGCTCGCAGTTGACCACCGACGCTCCTACCTTATCACGAACAGGATTGCTTTGTTTGATGCAACGACTGGCCAACGGACTACGAGAACAAGATCCTTGGACGGTCTCTGCGGGCGACATCAGGTGTGCTTTCCTCACCGGAGGGTACCTGAGGCGAGAAGAAGAACTCTTTCTTCACCAGCCCAGCACTGGCTTTCCGGGATTACACCCACGGCAACTGGTGCGGATAAAGAAGAACATCTTTGGCCTTGCCACTAGTCCCCATGAGTGGTGGCAGGACCTGCAAAGTGGAATTCTCGACATGGAGATTGAGCACGAAGACGGGGTGTTCAAGTTCTGCCAGTCCCCCATGGACCCTTGTGTTTTCGCCCTTCGCAGGTGGGATGGCAAAAAGTTCTCCGGGCGCGCCGTGGCATTCGTCGGCACGCATGTGGACGATCTCTTGGTTGTTGGCCCGGGAAGCTTAGCCGAGAAGATGAAGGAACAGCTGTCGCGGGCTTTCCCCATCGATAGCTGGGAACAAGATGTCTTCAACTATGTCGGGGTGGAGATCGTATGCACCAAGGACAGCGTCAGGGTGAACCAGACGGGCTATGTGGACACTAGGTTGTTCCTTCTGCCTCTTCCAAAGGGGTGTCGTGACGAAGACCTTGCCGGGGTCGACCTCATCGCCGACAATAGGTCACTCGTGGGGGCCCTCTCCTGGGTCTCCGCTCAAACAAGGCCTGATCTGACTTGTGGAATAAGCCTGGCTCAACAAGTCCAGAAAGCCCCGACCTATGGAGACATTCGCTTCACGAACAGCCTATCGATTCGAGCCACTCAATACAGAGATGCTGGCCTGGAGTTCCATCCCCTGGACCCCGACATGGTCACCCTCGTCTACCACGACGCCGCCTGGGCGAACGCGTTCGAGGGCGACATCGGTGAAGAAGGATTCGAGCTGTATGAGGACGACAAGGTTGCCGGCCTTCAACGAGACGTTCCTCCTTCCTTTCATGCTGGGCGGAAGGCTAAAAGGCAGAACTCCAGAGTTGCATCCCAGCTTGGCGGATTGATCCTGTTTGCCAACAAGACCAGTATTGGACGTCAAGCCGGCCATGTCAATGTGGTGGACTGGAAAAGCCGAGCAGGACAGCGAGTTTGCAGGAGCACCTTTGGAGCTGAGACCCAAGCCTGTGTCGAAGGTTTGGAAGGAGGACAGTACGTCAGGTCCTTCTACGAGTCCCTGGTGGAAGGCGAAATCATCGAGGTGCAGCAGGCCAAAATGCCCCTCCTCTGTTTGAGCGACTGCCGCTCTCTCTATGACCACTTGCACAAGCAAGGGGTGCCCCGTGTCCCGCAGGATCGTCGCCTCGCGATAGATCTAGCAGCTCTTCGCCAGCAATTGAAATTCGAACGTTGGAGCTCTAAGCTCCCCCTCGCCTGGGTACCGAGTCCAGCTCAATTAGGCGACATACTTACAAAGCCTCAAGATTCAAAGTCTTGGTGGGCAAACATTGCTGCGCAGCTGCTTATTCCAGTTGCCTGCGACGAGGGAGATGGCTTAGCCAACAGAAGGTTTGTCATAGATGGGAGAACCAGTGTGAAGCACAGAGAACTTCTTCGTCCTTTGTATGATGTTTATGATGGTCCTCGTATTGGCATTCAAGAATCATCTCCCATCTAGGGCAACCCGGACCCCCTTTTGACTCGTCGCAAGGCCTTCAACTTCCGCAAGGCATGTTCGGCCCATGCAGAGAAAACAGCTGTGGCTGTGCAGGCGGGCCCCCGGGGGTAGGGTTTTCGGGTTGCTGTCTTGTGGTTCCCTTAGTGTTTCATACTAAGCCCTAAGCCTTATGTAAACCCTAAGAGCCCCAAAACCCTGAGCCTAAACCCCCCCGAAGGATCTGATCCAGCAGTGCGACCAGAAGCTCATGCTGGGTGGCCTCGGGGTCAGCGCCTGCGGAGGTTGTGAGTATGTCGCTTGGACCTTAGGGTGGAGAGTTTCTGTTTTGCTTTTTTTGTGGGGGGGGGGGGGGGGGGGGGGGAGGCGGGGGGGGGGGGAGGCGGGGGGGGGGGGAGGCGGGGGGGGGGGGAGGGGGGGGGGGGGGGGAGGCGGGGGGGGGGGGGGAGGGGGGATGAGGGTTTAGGGCGTGTGGCGTCTGTGTTGGCCGCCAGACGGAGGTGCAAGTAGCAGGGGCTGTGCGCTTGCGCGGCTGAGACATGATCTCTGTAGCGTTAGCTCCCCTGCGACCACAGAGACATCATATCCCTGCCGTAATGCCGATTCCCAAGGCACCTGTGAAAGGGAAGCAGATTCTCAATGCCGACGGAGAGTGCGCAACGGTCGGCAGCAACAAGAACGTGCTGCCTGGCTGAGAACATTCCCTGCTATGAATCAAATCAGGGTTTCTGGCAGTCTGGCAGTTCATAACTCCATCATATTCAGCGTTTTTTATCGGGATCCAGTTGTAGTGGGAATCTGCTCTTTCTGTGTCCCTTGAATAAGCGGGGTCGAATAGAGGTGTTGCTTAGACTCACACAGCAGCTCTTCGACTTCAGGTTCAGAGCCCCCAGTTCCTCCAAGGTACGTGGCGCCCTGCAACGATGGAGACAATCAGAAGCCCCTCGGACCTGCAAAAAGCTGTAAAAGGTGGGTCTTAAGGATTCTTAAGGGAGTTTGAAGCTCTGAGCGGAGCAGCCTCCCGGAGCATTTCGACTCACCGTTGTCAGTTCTTGCCGAAATTTGCTAAACTTCCGGGTTCTAAGGAACTTAAACAAAGGTACCATCACAACGAAGCCATATCATACACTATGTAACTATGGCAAGCTTCGTATGGTAACTTCAACTCAAGAGCCCAAAAGAGCTTGGCTCAGCTTTTTGGAGCCCTCTCAAGTTCTCCCGAAGTTCTCCTTTAGCCCCCTGAGAGGTGGTATTTCGATGGTGAGCAACTGAAGTCGGAAGGCTTGACATCGAGCTGGCGCCTTGGCCTTCTCCTCTCGTGGCGTCTTTATAATTCGCCTCTACTTGCCAACCTCAAAAGCCTTCTAATGTTGGTAGGGATCTGTTCAACCTTTGTACGCCCTGATTGTTGGAGAAGTTTCAGGCCCGTTCGGAGCGGCAGAGCCGGGCCATGGTGCTTTAACGCCCATGCGTTTGGGGGTCCGAGCCTGATGGCTAGCGCCAAGATCTCCTCAGACTCAACACTACTTGGAGGTTCATGGGTGGATCTAAGGTAGGGGTACCCCAAACAGGGTTATAACTAGCGTTACCCTACTTGTTCCCCCGTGAATCCCATGAACCTCGAAGTAGCCAGTGCCCTCAACCTCAGGTGCCTCGACAAGCCATCAACTGGCAACCTTTACATGCACAGCTGCCACACCTATTCCAACCAGAAGTGGCAGCGCGGCTAGGGTTCAGAAATTCAGAATACGGGGTTTGGGGTTTTGGGTTTTGGGTTTGGGTTTGTTGGGGGGTTTTGGGAGCTTCCAATCTCAGCCCTTTAGGGGCATGTATGCTACACCGACGGTGCGCAGTTTGCAGCAAGCAGCATGTACAACTCGTCTCCTGTTTGGTGCCGCAGGACTTCTTGGAGGGTTGTAAATACCTTAATTGGGGCTATAAGTGATTAGAACTATAGTTCCCTTACTCATATCCCTACGATGTCCCCTGATCCGTTAAGTTGACACGCAGCACCGAGGCGGATTGCTGTGAGAGCTTGAAACATCTCAGCAAGTACAAGATGGCCATTCACGCGAAAACCCCAAAGCCCACAACCCTGCGAGAGTCGGTGATTTCTGTGAAGGGGAACCTCGCATTCCAAGATCCTACCTTTTGTCTAGGCGGGCCCATGGGTAATTGCCCTTGCTTGGATTGTCCAGAAAACCCTCATTTAGAAATATTGTTCAGAGGTTGTAAGGTTTGGGGTGTGTATTGTTCAGAGGGTTTCTAGCGCCAGGCCAGCTTAGGATAACCAGGAGCTCTGAGAAAAGACTCGTGGGCCACACTCTGCTAGCAACTTCTCCCAAGCTGCAGGCGCAATGGGCGACAAGCTAAGCCCTAAACATCCCTAAAACCCTAAGCATCCCTAAAGCCCTAAACATCCCTCAACCCTAATACTAATACAATCCCAGCAGCAACAACAGCCAACCGGCTCCCTGGACGCCGTGGAAGCTGGAAAAGCGCATTTTCTTGCAAACACAGACGTTTTCATCGGCATTTATAGTGTTTTCGCTTGTTTGAAGTACCTCTTTTGCCAGCGTCGAAAAGGGCAACTTGGGCCAACAAATATTTTGTGTTGAGCAAACAACAGAGATTACCAAACACAGCAACAAAGCACAACGGCAGCAGTGGTGTGGCAGCGGGCGAGACAAACCTAAATCTGATAACCCTGAACCCCAAACCCTGGTGCACTGTCGGCGAGGCTTTTGGCACCCTGCACCCCAAACCCAACCCCAAACCCTACAGTGCGGCGTATGGGTATCTTGTGACACTAACCCTAGAAAAATTAGGGGTCGCTTCTTGGGTAGGTTTGGCCTTTATTCCTCCTGAACCTCGGAAGGGTGTACTCTAGCCTGTGCGTACTTTCGGTGGCACTGCTGGGAAATACTCAAGACTTCCCTCTGCCGGGCGTAATGCCCGTATAGAGAGCGCGAGACGCCAAAACACAAAGGGACTGTCAATATCGAGGACTTGAACATACCCTGCGAACCAAAACTCCATCCTCAAGCAGCAAGTCTGTTAAAACGAAAGACAATCCCAATAGTGCAAATCAACATTGTCATGAAATTTCGGGCGCACCAACCCACGTTTCGGGTTCTCAGGTTAAAAGAATAGCCTTCCCGACATGGCGCTGGTGGCAGTGAGAAATCCCAATCCTTCAGGCATGGATGCTCGCCAAAAGGACGTCATTACCTCCATCCCCCCCCCCCCCAGTTTTGGTAAGTAAGGCTCGCGAAGGATCGTCGCAGGCCAGAACCCGACGACCCTTCCACGGCATTTTTTGGGAGCTGCCCGGCAACAGCAACAACAAGGAACAAAGAACCCTACACCCGAAGCCCTAGGCCCTAAGCCCTAAGCCTAATCACCACAAAGACAAGGAAAGAAGAGCACAACAAAGCTCGCAGCATCCTGAACTCTGAAGTTCCAGGTACTTCCTGCCGGAGCACGGTCACCTGAAGTCCCGGGATGGCAACGGGTGCGTGGATTCCCTTCATGCCGGCAGCAAGAATATGAGCCTTGCCTTGGAGACCCGCAATAGAGGATCAGGGGGCTTTGTAGAATTCTTTCAGTAAGGAAACTATAGTCATCATCACTTGCAACCCCAATTCAGGTACTTACAACCCTACTTACGAAGCCCGACAAACAAGTATTGATGTGTTGGCCCATCTTGAGAGACCGTGGAGGCCTCCTCATTGTTTTGGATAAATTGTACGGTCGATGGGCTGGCGGACATTTCTATCTTTCTGAGGATTTTAGAGGATTTCAGAGGCCGTGCATTTTGGCGGGCTGCAGCGAGTTGGAGCTCTAGCAGTAGACGCACAGGAGGCTGCCGAGAGTATTGCTGTCTTTTTTCCGCCTGGCGCGGCAAACAGTGACAGAAAAGATATCGAGCTCAGGTATGTCAGCAACTGCCCATGGAGCGATCGGTTGGAATGGACTTGGCGCCAAGATGCGCCTAGAACACATTCAAGGTCGAGTCGAATTAAATTCTTAAGTTGCTGCAGGGCTTCGCCCAGATCCCGACCCTCTTCTATCGACCCCATAATAATCGGAGCATAAGGACCCCCCCCCCCCCCCCCCAAAGATTTCACGAAGCCGTCGCTCCCAAGTCAAGTAAGTGTCTTAGGCAAGGTGTCGGACTCCCAAGCAAAGAGTGAGCCCTCAACCCTCAACCCTCAACCCTCAACCCTCAACCCTCAACCCTCAACCCTCAACCCTCAACCCTCAACCCTCAACCCTCAACCCTCAACCCTCAACCACATCCCTCATCCGTTCATTCCATGGGGTTCTTTGGGGGTCATCAGTGCCACTTGCTGGTTGATAACAATGATGGGGGCCGTTTTGGGAGTAGGGTCGGTTTAGGGGTGAGGTGCCTGTTTCGGGGGTCTCTCTTTGAGTATATGCCTTGTAGTTTAGGGACCCCCCCCAAAAGGGCCTACGATCATAAGGACTTGAAAGAAAGGGCCCCTAACTGTTGTCAACCCCCACTCGTTGCTTCTTTTTTTTTTCTTTCTCGTTTCGCCTCTCATCCTTGTGGGCCTTCGTGTCCTCCCCCAACACTGCCTTGGTCTACATCCGGCTGCGTCGTTCCGCGCCTGACCCCCGAAAAAGGGGTCCGTCTTGGGGAAATGAACCTTAAAGGGTCATATACCTCAATAAGGGCTGAATGGCCTGGGCGAATGCTTTGAGCTGTGAGGTTCATGGCGGCCAGCAGATTGTGACGGATCACGAAAACAAATGCCTCATCCACGACACCAGCAACAACAATGTCTACGTAGGCCTGCCGACTTTTGCCTTGGGCACCTTCCAAAGTGGCTCCTTACCCTGAAGACATTACAAACCCTGAGCCCCTCACCATGCAAGAGGAAGCTGCTCCGTGGACTTCTCGCACCGCTGGTACTGGGACGGCGTGCCGTAGCGGGAAAGGGTTAGGTTTTCGGGTTCTTAAGGGAAGGGGGGGGGGGGGTCCAAGGTAAGGTATGTAACCCATTGTAACCTAACAATTACCTAATACTCCCCACTACTCCTTCGGGCTCCCGAAGCTTCCCTAGGGTTTCCCGAATCCCTCGGTACCGAGGTTTCTCTCCTAGTTCAAAAAATCATAAAGCCAATGAAGAGTAGAATCTACATGAGTCCACATACAGCTGAGTAGAATCTACCTCTTACTAGGAACAAGCAGCAAAGAATTAAGCTAAAACCCTCAACCCTCAACCCGCAAACCCTCAAAAAGCCCCCCAAAAAAAACCCTAAAAACCCTAAAATCCTAAAAACCCTAGGAACCCTCAAAAACCCTACAAAAAGCCCCTAAAAGCCCCGAAGTCCTCCCCAAATTGTTTGTTCTCTTCCAAAACAAATGCCCTCAACCAAGGAGCGGCTCAAGTCCGAGGCCAGCACCTCCAGGTGCCTGGACGCGCCCCCTGGCCGAACCCAAGGAAATTCTTAGGGTTGAGGGTTTAGGGTTTAGGGTTTAGGGGGCTTCGGGTTTAGAATCGTGGTTTAGGCGGTTTAGGGTTCAGGGTTGAGGGTGAAGGAACGTAAATTCAGCTACCATAATCAGGAAGCCATACTTCAAAAGGATCAGGCAAGTTAGTAAGTAGGGTTCTGAGTAAGGTTACTGTAGTTGTAATCACATATAACCCCAATAAAGGCACTTCAAGCCCTACTTAGGAAGTCCCTGAATTTGCAAGCATTATGTGCTTTAGGACCGCATCATGGTAACTTCCTCAACAAGAACCCAGATTCCTTAAAGGATCAGGAAACTTTGTAAGTAGGGCTCTGGGCAACGCAACTATACGGAAAACCACTGCAAGCCGCAATGGAGGCACGTATAGCCCTACTTACTAAGCCCCTTGATCCTCCAAGTGTTCTGTGCTGTAAAGCCTTACTATGGGAACTGCATTTAGGTTCCTTAACCAGAACCCAGATAAGAGGAAGACGAGCCTTTTTTCTTCTCTGTTTTTTGCATATGTCTCTGTTTGGCAGCTTTTCTCTGCGAGCTGAGGAAAAGAGTCCTTTCTTCACGAGGATACAAAATCATGTATAGTCTTTCTTCTCGGCAAAAGGGTGATCTATTTTTTGGCAGATGTTTCTCCGGGAGCTCTACCCCTATAGCGCTTAGTTGCCATCTACACCTCAAGGATGAAGGGTATAGTGTTAGGCCCTGTTAGGCTGTAGGAATGAAGGCCGTTTGTTCGCCTGAGCCGTGTGGCAGGGCCAGCAACAACAACCTGTACATGTGCCTTGGGACCGCAGTCCGGAGCCCAAACGCCAAAACACCCGAGTCGTCCCTCCAAGTCGCGCAAGCACTCTTCCCCATCGTAGTCGGGTTGAGGCCGTTGAGGTTCTTTCCTTTGCATCTCGCTCGCCCTTCAAATGTCTGCTGTGCTGAAAAGCCCAGAAAGTCTTGAGCCAAAGGCCCATCAACCCAACGCCCAAACGCCTAAATGCCCAACACAGCTCCCGCATTTCAACAGTCCAGGCACAATTGCCACAGCAGCAACAATCAGAAGTGGTACTTCGATGGAAAGCTGCTGAAGTCGAGGCGGGGCACGACATGCGGTTCTGAATAGAGTCACAAGGCTCTGGAGCCGTAGACCATGAGACAGGGACGTTTAATTTCAGGGGGTCGGCATGTTTGGGAAGTTTGGTGGCGAGGGTCCCGTGTGCACAGCCTTCTGCTTCTCTTCGCAGAAGCGGGCCTTGACGGGTGACGGGGATGTGCCAAGATGCTAGGGCTTTGAGGGCAGAGCTAGCGACCTTTCGGGGCTTAGGCTGAGGGCGGATTCGTTGTTTTGCTTCATTTTCGCTTCTTGGTTTCAATGGTTTTCCTAAGATTTCTGAAGCTCAGTCGGGGTTTAGTCGGGGTTTTAGTTTGAAGGCCTGAGGGTCCTTTTCCCTCCAGGGACGACGGTCGCTGCGTCGACTTCGATAATGACAATGCGAACAACCTCCTCCGTGCGAATTGCTCCTTGGTTCAGCTTGAAAGGGCTTTAGAATGCTTTAGAGCAATTTTGCCTTCGATTTTTGGGGGGTTTCTGGGGTTTCCAAATGCTGTCCGAGTCGGCGGAATCCACTATATAGCCTTAGCCTGTGGCTCTTTAGCGGTCTCGTGCGTCAAAAAGCAAGTAGCCAAAGCCGGCGAGCTGTGTTTGGCTTCGTTGGCAGAAGCAATCCCGAATCACTGGAAACGACGCAGTGAACACCCCAAGCCGGGGTACGGACTCTAGTAAGGCAACTATAGCTACAAACACTTCGAAGCCCGATTAAGGCACTTATAGCCTTACTATGTCCCATGACCCTCCAAGTGACTCCAAGTATCATGCTCAGGCCCTGATAGCACGTATAAGCTGCTCGCCTTCAACCAGGGCCGGGCACCTCTCTTATTGGTCTCACCGGTCTCACCGGTCTTCGCCTTGTCAGGGCTTTCCACTTGAGTTGAGGATTCTTCGTGGG
>CAJNDS010001746.1:737796-759017 GCA_905221605.1 Symbiodinium natans
AGGGTTAGGGAGTGGGAGTGGGAGAGAGGTTTGGTGGAGTTGGGGGCGGAAGGCAGGGGAGTGATGAGAGTGGGGAGGCGGTTAGGGCGGGCGTGGATTGGAATCCCTCAAACTAGAAATTTGTCAGGGGCGGAGTAGGGGGTCGGGGCCTAGAAGGGAAGGGATGCGGGGGGTGGAGGGGTGGGGGAGGGGGGGGGAGGGGGGGGGGGGGGGGGGTTGGGGGGGGGGGGGGGGGGGGGGGCGAGGGAAGGGATGGGGGGGCTGGGGGGTGGGGGAGGGGAGGGGGGGTGGGGTTTCAGAGTCGAGGCGGCAGGTGGGGGGGTGAGGGTAAAGGGTTGGTCTCAGGCAGGGGTGCATAGGGAGGGGGAGTGATGAGAGCGGGAGGGACCCCAAATTGGGAGAGTGGGCCCTAATCGCCGTAACCATGGCTCAGAGAACCCGAAGAGTAGCAAGTGGCGAAAGAGCCCCTAAGAGGCCCCTAAAAACCCTGAAAAACCCGAAACAACCCCATAAAAAACCGTAAAAGTTCGCAAGAAAAGCCTCAGGTTGAAGTCGCAGGCGAACACCAGCAAATGCCTGCACAGGGACAGCAGGGCTCCTCGGAAATCTTACGGAGAACCTTTTTTTTGCTGGACAGAACAGAGGTTTTGAAATATGTTTAGGGTTCGGGCATAGTAGAGTGCCTTGTTTAAACGGGTTACAGGGCACTGTAGAGGGCCTTTGTTTAAGGCCGGGAAGCCGGCGGGGCCGGAGGGGCGGTTTGGAAGCATGCCTTTGCTCAGAACCTGAAGATGGCCAACTGCCAAGACTCCTCCCACCAGAAGTTTGTCTGGGACGGGGAGAAGCTGAAGGCTCCGCTTCTACCCTTCTACGCAGAACTCTGGGGACTAAACAGGAACCCTAAATTGCCCTAAATAGGGGTGGCAAAAGGTTACTTTAGGGTTATGAGAGCGGTATGGGCTCGCGATCCCCCTCTTTGAGGTTCGTTCCCCCAAGGCCCCAGATCTCACCCGCGTGGGCAGGTGCAAGGCACGAACGACTGCGTCGATGCCCACAAGGAGAACTCGAACGCGCGCGGGACGTTAGAATGGGTTTCGGCGGTCCAGGGCTGGGATTGGAGGCTCAGCATGAGCACTCTTTTGAGGCCTTAACCCGAAGCCGAAGCGAAGAAAAACAAGAAACTTACGGAAAGCCTAAAAAGAAGGGAAGAAGGGAAGAGCCTCAGAAATGTGCTCAAAGGGGTCCAAAGTTTTGATCTCATATGGGCTCAAAGGGGAGCTCATGGACTGGGCTGAAGGTCTACCTGGCGGGTTGCCATGGCAAAGACAACCAAAAGTGGTACTTCGACCAGCCCGTTTACAAGGGCAAATCCCTCCGCGCCTGGGCTTACTCTTAGCCAAACAAAGCCCCTCAAAGAGTCCTTAGTTGACCAAACAAGCCTAAAAAACGGCGCCCCTTATGTTCACACCTCCCTTCCTAAACCCCCGCTGCAAGCCCCCGCCCCACCCCAAGCCCCCCAAGCGTGTTCGGTGGTGAGCTGTTGGAGTGTTGGAGGCCCTGGACTTGAACCTGGCGAGGGATTAGTCGGTAGCGGCGCTGCTGCCGAGTTCAGTGATGCAGATGTACTCATGCAGATCATGTTCCAAACTAGAAACATTCCGACAATATGAGGAATAGATTATAGTAATGAACTATTGAGAACATAGAGCAGCCGTGCACAAAGCACGATTTGAACAAAGCTGAGGCGCGGCTGGGAAATGTTTGGAGATTGCGAGCGACCGCCAAGCACACTGGCATCTCGCTTTCATAAGGGGCCCAAATCAGGACTTCCCAAGAACCTCAATCATAGCCGGAAGTGCATGAAAGCCATCCTACAGTGAAAGTTGGAACGCACGGGGCAGGGAGGTGCTTCACAATAAGGCCCCGCAATAAGCCCCAAACCCGCGATGGGAGCCTGGGAGTCCCGACGCGAGGAAGACGTGTACTGATGCTGCCAACCAGCGCTCCTCGTCTCAGATTTCGACTTGGGGTTGTGCACTCCTTGCAGCCAAGACCCACCTTTACGTAGCCTTCACTGAAGTCGCATTGTTGGCCGATGCCTGCAGAGGGGACAGGCTCTCTGGTACTTACCCTCAACGAAGTTGGGTATATTCAGGGCGACAGAATCACAAACTGCAATAAGCGTGTACTGGCTAGCATCTTCTGCGCCTGCGAGAACTCTATACTACTACGGTGGCTCAGCGCTTGAAACTTCAGTGCGTCAGTGCATGTGCTGAGTAGACAAGTGCATTTCTGAACCATCTGAGCGCGCATATGGCTCCCAGGACAGCCCACATGTTGTACCATCCTTGAGCTTTGTGCACGTTATGCCGTTATGCGCACGTGCCGTGCTTGTCTAAAGCTTGAGATGGTTGTGACATCTTCTACCCGATTCACAAACTATGCATAACGATGCTTTTCCAAAAGTGCGCGACTGTACGACGCTGCGACTGTGTGTGATTTTGTGAGGCTAGCTCTTGACCGTCACAAGTGGTACGGAGCCGACAGTTCTTTTGCTCCACAGCAAGCTTGAAGTTGAAGTTGTCGCAGAAGCACGCGCCCAAGCCTCCAAATTGTCCAGAACCCAATGAACCCCCACAAAACCCCTGAGCAAAGCCCTGAGTCACGACGCAAGGCTTCTACTTTTCGGGCGAAGCGCTGAAGGTTGAATCCCTCTATGGGCTTCTCGGACAGCGCAGCCTCCGGAGCTTTAGTGCAACACACAAAACGTCTGACATTCGTTGACATTCATTCGTTGACTTTGCGGCGCTGAACTTTGTCAGTAGGATTGCACTCAAGGACGAAGTCACTCGAGTCGACTCGCGTTCCTTCGCCGCCAGCAAGCCGTCCAGGGCCATGTTGGGGCACGAACTGAACATGGCAGGCATTGTCACCGCATCTCCAATCGGGCAGTACCAAGGTGAAGGCTAAACGTAGCCTTTACAGTCGGACATCGTCCTATTGACGCCACGAGTTTCGCGACCGTCGAGAGTCCAGGTCCTGACTGCCCATCCATCCTATCCTCAAAATCCCATGGCAGCTATGGCATATCGGATGCTCCGGGTATCTCTGGATTCTCAAGCGTGCAGCGTGTGCTACAACCACCTTCGTAGCATCGTTGACACCGCTCGCTGTGCACCAATGACAGCTGGTCCTGGCTCACTGTCAACTGATGAGAGCGGAACACTGGCACTTTTCCATGGAAATGTCTGCGTAGTACCATGAGTGCTTTCTAGCCCTTGAGACTATGACTTGGGGAGAACACGCCCACGAAACTCCTCAGTGTCCCTCGACATCCGCTGTTCAAAGGCAAGAAGTTGCCGTAGAGCTGTTGAGCCAGAAAAGCGGAGCCCTCAAAAGGCTGAAAGTAGGGCCCAAGGTGTCTGGACTCCTTCAAGAATATCGTGCCACTTGTCTCAGAGCCCCAAGGTGGAGTGCATTGGGATGTTTACGATGGTTTTTGTTTGCTTTTTGTTCTGGATGTTTTGAGATGCCGCGTGCAGGAAAGTCCACACTGTTTGCAACGGCCACTCGAATCAGAGATGGTATTGGACTGGCCAGATTTTGAAGAGCAAGAAGCACCACAACTGCTTGGATGTGACTTGGTGAGATGTTCGCGTTGGGATGTGACTTGCCAAGCTCACCAGGCCGCGGAAGCCGCGGAGCCATCCATTGTTTCCGATTCAAATATATTCCGATTCAAAAAAGTCCGATTCAAATACGGTTTCCAACGCAGTCTTGTGCAGGGCAGGAAATCACACGGACGTGTTTCAGTTTGCTGAAGCCGAAGCCCGAGAATTCCCCCCAAAGGGAGACCCCCTCAAACAGGAAGCCGAAGATCTTCCCACCAGCCCTTGATGTCGGCCGTTTTGCTTTTGATACATCACGCAAGAACTGCTTGTCACAGTGTCCGTGCCACCCTAAAGGCCCTAAAAGCCCTAAGAGCCCTAAGGGCCCTAAAAGGCCCTAAACCCATCCTTCATCGCCAAGGTCTGGCCGAACAACAACAGTGCCTTCATGGGCAGCTGTCCTTCGCACTGCACTTGGAAGTTCCGTAAGTAAGCTCTGGCGGAGTGGAACTCGTGAACGCTGAGGGTATGGAACTGATGGAACTGCGGGAATTTACAAACTTTCTACCTATAATTTTCTATCTCGGATTCCAAGTTCTAACTTTCAAGCGGCCCTAACCCCCTCTTCAGGCAACAGAGTCTGAGTCTCTCCTGAGGCCCCGGGAAGAACACTCAGAAGTTCACCCGCAACCCCGTGCTCGGCGCGCAGCTCACGGTGGGGGGAGGCAAGTGCATGGGCCGCCGCTGAGCAATGCTGAGCAGAGAGTTTCAATTCTGCTCCAAGCCCGAGGAAATTCGATTTTGCAGGGTTGCTCTGTTTAGGTTTAGGGCTTAGGGTAGTTTAGGGTAGCGGGTTTTCGGGTTACCCTGAGTTGAAACGATGTTTTTGCTGATTTCGGCAGGGTCAGGCTATGTTAGGCTTCAGGAGGATTGCTTCTGCGCTGGAGACGTCTGTGGATGGTGAGCCCAGGAGCAAGCAACAACGTGGTAGCTGTCGGCTGCGATGCTGATGCGCGACAGCCGCCTAGCAGAAAGTCTATGGGGTCGCAAGACGGCTTGAAGGATCAGGTGACTTTAGTAAGTAGGGTGATAAAGTAGGGATATTTATAACCACTTCTACCCCCAAATAAGGTACGTATAACCCTACCTACGAAGAGTCCCCTGATCCTCCAAGAGTCTAGGAGGGTATTGCAGTTTCAGAGGACTGCAGATGCCAGTCCATAATTTTGCATCTTCTTCGTTCATGCTTGGCGTCTTCAGCTGAGAGAAGCATGGCCACGCCACGGATGCACTCGAACGGTTTCGTTTGCTTCGCTAGTGCGCCCGGGCTAAAAGATGCGCTCTCTGCTATTGTTCTGTCCCAGTGAATTTAGACACACTGCTTCTGGGCTGCGGGCGTTTAAATTCCCTTGCCCTCCCATGTCGTTTCTCGGAGGGGAGAACTCGGAAGGATGTGGTACTTCAGCGGGGAGCAGTTAAAGAACCAGCACGATGGCAAGTGTTTGGACCTCAATGGCGGATCGGGGAACCTGCGCCTCTGAATGCACTTCAGAAATAGCACTCTTGAAATAGCACTTTGGAAATAGCACTTTTGTAGTCCGCACAGCTCGAAGCACAGCTCCCCCCCACAGTTTCATCTCTTGGCGTGCGCCAAGGGATGTCGGCAATTGCGTGAGCGGGCGGAAAGACCAGCAGTTCTATTTCTCGGGCAAGAGCTTGCGCGACAGGCATTGGGGAAGATGCTTGGAGTCTTGGTGCAAAGTTTCGACACTGACCTGTCAAGGCATGGCGTGAGCGGCAAGTAACAGATCATGACAGACGGTTCGCGCGTCAGACTTGCGACACATGGCATGTCTGTCAAGTGGAGTTCGTCGAACGCCCGTAAGCACCCTTTGCTGAGAGATGCGGTAAGACATCTCCGCACACCACCCCTCCCACCCCAGCCCGGTTCACGTTTTGCACCGTAAGCCATAAGCCCTAAAAGGCGACTCACCTCAGCCTTAGGGGGCCATGTTAAATCGAGTTGTACATATATATATATATACATATATATATATATACATCTATATACATATATATATATACATATATATATATATATATTCTACGCCTCCGTCAGAGTCGAACCTGGCCCCTTGCTTTTTTACACTTCGCTTCACCGCCAGTGTCAAGGACATGTGCCCCATCCCAGCCTTACCGACTCTTCCTTTGCCCTCCCAGCAATCCCCTCTTTGTCCTGTGCCTTTAGCTCAGAGCTGCTGGGAGCTTGTGGCTTCCTCCCGTCGAGCTTTCCAGCCTTGCAGAGTTTTACAGAGTTTTACAGCATCTTGCAGCCCAGGAGTACAACGTGAACACTGGCAATGTCTTCAGCGGGACCTGCCCGGATCAGAAAACTCACATGTGGGTGCTCGATTCACAGGTGGCACCCTGGCCGCAAGAGTTGGACACCAGACCACAGGACTCGTCTTAGCTCCGGGAACTTTCTTTGTGAACCCCGAAACCCCCCCCCCCCAAAAAAAAAAAAAACAAAGCTAAACTACACCCATCTAAACCCCGAATGACCCCTAAACCTAAACCCGAATCAACCCCAATGACCCCTAAGAACCAACCCCTAATGGCCCCTCATGACCCCTTAATAACCCCTTAACGACCGCTAATCAACCCCCTTATCACTACCTTCAAAAAAAAGCCCCTTAAGAGAGCCCCCCTCAAAAATCTGCTGGGTCCGGGCCGAAGGCGCTGAAGAAGACGCCGCTGCCGGCGACCTTCCTGCACGGACAGAGCCTGGTGGCCACGTGCGACTTGGCCTTTACAGGTGATCTTAAAGTTCAGGGGTTTAGGATCGGTTGAGGGTGGCTTAGGATGGTTTAGGGTTTTTAGGGCTGAGCATGGGGGAATCCGAAGGGCTCCACTTAAGAGACTCCAAAGCCTCAATTGAAACCACGCCCCCTGTCTTGAAGCCACACCCAAGCTGCCAATGGCCCTTGGGGGGGTTATTAGGCTAAGGGGTTTAGCATCTTTAGGGAGCTTTTGGGGGGGGGGCAGGGGTACCTTATTGTTATAGCCCTACTTACTAAGTGCCGTCATCCTCCAAGTATGGGAGCTTAACCCAAACCCTGAACCCTGAACCCTAAACCATATCCGGTGGCTTCTAGAGATGCGCGCTGTGCGCATGGGCCCTCAGTCCGAAGAAACCCTCAACATCAACCCTCAGCCCTCTTCCCTAAACCCCAAACCCTATCAACCCTATAAACCAACCCTTAAACACCCCACCCTAGACAAGGCTGGTCCGAGCGCTTCACGGCCGGCACACTGAACGCCGCCCCTCGTTGAAACATGGCGAAACCCGAAGCAAAGCCAAAGTCGAGAGGATTTTTCCTGACCCACTGACCTTTCCTGAGAGGACCATTCAAGGACGATGTCTTGCGTGGCAGGGGCGTGGATCAACTCCTGGAACACGCCAGGCCGGCAAGATGATGTCAGATGTCAGATGCGTTCATCCGTTCCGATCCGTTCCGAACCGAGAGCACAGGCAAAGAATGACCTCACCAGAGCTCCTCACCACAACCCAACCAAGGGGGCAAGAGACTCCACTCAAAGGGGGGGGAGAGGGGGGGGGGGGGGTGGCGGCTCCTCCTCAACCCACTTGAATATAATACAATACAGTATCATGCAATATAGTACAGCATAATGAAATATATATATATATATATATATATTCAAAACATAACGATCTATAAAGGTGTATAAAGACATATAAGATATATAAAAGTATGTTTAAAGACATCAAGACATATAAAGGTAGATAAAGGTATATAAAGGTATATAAATGTATATACATGTATGTAACAATATACAAAGATATATAAAGATGTATAAGGCAATCTATTTATGTGTATACATCTATACATCTTTGTATATAAAATTAACTTGACAGGAGGAGAAGCGAGTCCCCTCGGCCTAGCACCGGCCGCAACAAAGAAGAAGTCAGGTGTGTGTGTGTGTGTGCTGAACCCATCAAAAGCCCAAGTCCCGCACGCACAGTTTGGAACTCAGGCATTGAAACGCATTCTTACCAAGCGTGGTTCCTCGTGACTCCTCAGTTTCGCCGTGTTTCGCCAGGCCTGCAAGGATTCACGTGCACCGCTTGCGTCCAGGCCTGCCTGGGTTCCCTTTGGAAGCTTTGACCCCCCAAAGAAACCTAAGAACCTTTTCAAGAGGGGCCTCCCTTGTGGTTTCGTTGGTCCCTGGCGCTGCGCCTGACTTCAGGCAGTCTCCAAGGTCTATGCAGATCTCGATTCCCAGATTCGCCAGGACGACAAGTGAATCATGGGCTGATCCTTTTTATTCTGCAGACGGCGCCCCAAAGTTTCAGTCAGCTCACAAGAACCCCTCAAAAACATGCAAGAACATTGTTCATCCGAAAAGGTCAATTACCTTCAGGAGGGGCGACGCGGAGCCAGTCGCCACATGGGGGTGTGCGACAAGGGATCCTGAATATAGACCCCGCAAATGGTAGGATCTTGCAGCTTCATGGAAGCTACTTGTGCGGCTCTCGCTGCAGATCTCCTAGAAGCACCCCAGTAAAGTACCCCTAAGACCGGAAACCCCCACATGTCTCATAGTCACTAGCCGGTCACTTCATGCAACTTGCGCTTCGGGTGAAAGCCTCACCGTGAGATGTTCCTGGCAGTTGGCAACGGGCACCCGTAACCACACGTGCAGCTTGAACATCCCGCTCCATTTCTTCTCGGAACCCTCCAAGCAATGACAATGACTACGATTTGAATTGCGAAGTGTGAGGCACTGATTGGGGTCTCCGCGTGGAGCTTTTGCTGTGCAGGAGCTCTTCTTTGCCAGCGGCATGAAGCTCACACTCTCCGTGGACACTCGCACTCGCCGTACGGTGACGTCGACGGGCAGCTTGCGGACAGGAGCCCGCAATGCCAAATGCCAGCGTCCCTCTTGACTTGTATCAGATGCCGGACCCTAAAATCGCAATGCCAATCAGCCCTCTAGCAATGTTTCCAGGAGGCACCTCCGACGTGTTCGTTGCTGAGCTAATGCCCGACGCCGACGAGACGATGCGCCGCTACAGGCAGAAGATCAGTTTGTTAACTTGTGGGCTCCTTTGTCTGCTCGTTTTGTGCCCCTTCCTTCCGCTCCTCTTCCAGGTCGCTGTCTTCTCAGGGCGTCTTGGCATTTGTGAGAGTTCACGCCTAGAAGCCTTGGAGCTGCCCTGGCAAGAGCACAGCTTGTCCCACCCTCTTCTACACGTCGCTACTACATTCACTACATATCACCCCTGCTAACACCTAAGGCAGATGCCTCAGAGCTTTGAACGTCCAACTGGATTCTGCGACCTGCGCCTTGGAGGCTGAGCCGGCCGCTTTTGCCGCATGTGGAGAAGGGTGTAGAAGGGTTTAGGCTGTTTAGGTCTTAGGATGCTTCAGGGCCCTAGAGACCCTAAACCCCAAACCGTTTCAACCCCAAACCCTAATTGCCCTAATTCCTCTCCAAAGAGGTTGCGTCCGGGGGCCACGGGGCTTCGAAGCTACCCAAAGAGTAGGATCCCCTTTCGTAATAAGGACCCCAATCTTGGTTTAGGGTTTAAGGTCCCCCCCAGAATTTCGGAGACCCGCTAATGGCCTCAAGGACCAGATGATCGAGGCCAACGAACTTGGCTCGTTGCTTTGGGATGAGTCACCTGGCATCATAAGACCACGAGGTGCCTTTCACCCGATCCAGGTACCCTTTAGAGATCTTTAGGGGCTCAGGGTTTCGGATGTTTGGGATGTTCAGGGTTCTTTGCGCATCCTACTTCCGAACATTTTCAGAGCGCTTTAAGGGCCAGACCAAAAGTGGGGTTTGAGGCGGCTTTAGGGTGCCTACACGCACAAGGGACATGTCTCATACCGACACCGAGAAAGGGACATGGAAAGCTTCGCAACTTGGACAGGCGAAGGGTCGTGGTGGGCCATTGCCGGACTTGTATGGTATGGATGACTTGGATGACTCCCACACCATGTCCAAAGCTCAATGTTCCAAAAAGGGCCCCCGCACAATTACCCGCAGTTCGACTTGCGTCCTTGTGTTCACGTGAGCAGCACAGGCTTCAAGGCTCATTGATTGTCCGAAGGGTGTCGCACATATTCTGATGCCAAGCAAGACACCCTAGAAGCCACCGTAGGGGGCTCAAAGTTCCAAGCTGGTGCAAGCGTGCCTTCACCGTCCGGGTCGGGCCTCCTCCCCCGTGGCCCGGGACCTCAGATTCCCTGTGACAGGTGCGGATTACGGGTGCGGAATGCGGTGAATGCGGTGTAGGGGCGTCTTGTCGGTCTTCCCCCGGACGGCTCTGAGCCTTTTGAGCTGACATGAGCGGTAAGGCCACCTTACATGCCCTGAAGATGACTTGTCGCCTAAAGTTCTAAAGACTCCACAAAGCGTATCTCAGTTGGACCTCCTTAGACCTCCAAAACATTCCAAAACTCTGAGGGACCGGACCGACGACGCTCCGGAGCTTTCAATTGGATGCAGATTGCGGGCAGCACGTCGTGGCTTCTGGGCATTGATATATGGCGCAAGTCTTCGCATTATGTGCTGCTGTCCTGTGCAGTCCTCGTAGGGTCGTAGGATAAACTCGAATCATCCTTTGATATCCTCTAAGCCATGACCTGGTACCACTGGTACCCTCCTTCGCGAGTTAGCCCGAAGTTGAGCTTAGACGTCGATCAAGCTCAGCCACAACTCTGAGCTGGGAATGTGGCTTTGCCCGCACAAGAGGAGTGTCTGAGTACCATTCTGGGAGACGTTGCTCCACGGGTGGACTGCAGTGACTGCCGGATGCCTCTATGTTTGATGACGTTGTGTGTGTGTGTAGACAGACGCACCGTTCTATTGCATCCCAATAGCCTCTAGAAGCCCGATAGGCGCACTGGGACGCCTTTTTAAAACTGAACAGGCCCACAGCAGAGGTCAAAACAGCGCCAAAAGACCCCAAAAGACCCCAATGCCCACAACGAGGTCGGCAACGTGCACGGCTGCCAGCACCTATGGAGATCCCATTTCACACGCCGCCTGGTTGTGGAAGCCCGTTCCTTCTCCTTGGAGAAATGGCCCCCTTGCGAGCCCTAAACCCTGCCTAAACCCCAAACCTTAAACCCGAACCCTAAACCCTAAACCGCACACTGAGACGATCCCAGTGCCGGGCGCGGTCACCATCACCAGCGTCAGCGAAGGCACGTGCATGAGACACCCAGCTGCAGACCTAAAGGCCCCCCTAAACCCCGACAAGGTTTAGGGTTTAGGAGTTTAGGACTACCCCCCACCCCCCCCACCAAAAACCTCCAACAGCCCTAAAGACAAAGCAATATCCAGAAACCCAAAACCCGGCTCTCTCCCCAAAGCAAGGGATCCAAACTCATACCCCGAAGGTACCCTGAAAGGTTCCGCTAACGCACTCCGAATATGGCTCCTTGATTCGTTTCAGGGGGATCTTGAAAAAGAGTCCCCCAACCCCAAGGGTGCAATCTTAGGGAACTTAGGGGTGTGAGCTAGAGTCCCCTGAACTAAGGCATCAACCGCATCATCCCCTGGAGACTCGTCGAGCAGCACAGCTCCGGGTGCCTTGGGGCTGGACATGGAAAGTATGGCTAAAAACGTTTTAGAGTTTAGGGCCGTTTAGGGTTTGGGGTTCAAAAGGGTGAGGCTATCAGTGTCGTAGACACGTCATTTCCCTGCAAGGCCCTGGAAGCATTTGTTTACACTCGGCAAACAAAGACCTGAAAAAGTCAAGAGTCTTGACGTCTGTGCTATTTGAAAAGTGCTGTGTTGTGGGGTTGCAGCACTTACATGCTCAAGACGTTCGGGAGATGAATAGCAGTAGGAAAACAAGTGGCACGACTACCGCAGGTAGACATGTACAGGAGTCGTTCTTCTACAATCCTCCTTTGCAACTTTGCTACGAGATTGCGACCAAGAAAAAGCTCTCTACATGTCCTTCCCTTCCGAGCAAAGGTACAAGCTCCTACCTTAAGGAAAGCGACTTGCTGTAACTGTACCCTGGCCTGGCGGCCTCGCTGCGAGGTCCTGCATTTCTGAGCGGAGTAGTTTTATGTGGAGGCTGAATACAACTTGGGAGGTATGCACGATAACTTGTGCGGTGCTGGGCAGTTCGTACTCAACGTGGCAAGAAAACAAGCGGTCAACGCGAGGTCCGAGGATCTATCCTGTCAGCTTCTGCGCTTTGCAAACGGACTCATTGGGAGACCATCGTCCATCGGGACAGTGTCGAAGGACACCAAGCCCCTTCGGTATGGAATCCACAAACCGCCCTAAACCCTCTAGGATCTCGACAACGCGCCACGAATTTGGGTCTCAGCCGGCTGCAAGGACGCCACCTTCAAAGGAAAGGCCGGCGCGGGTGCACGTGCAGTGTCTGCAGGTAACCATTCCCTATCCTATACCCATCGTTCGAAGACGGCGACCAGCCCCAGCACGTGCATGTCCCTTCTACCTACCTGCAGCACGAGAGTACTCCGGGCTTTACTGGAATGCCTGTGGCTGCTTCGCGTGCTGTCCCGGCTCCGTTTGTGCCAAGCGCGTCAGACAAAGGCAGCCACAACAACAACCGAACGAGGTTCGCCGACAATCGCCGCCATTCCACCCAACATGAAGCTGCGCCGCATCCCCACTTTCGTGGGCCGACACCTGTTGCATTCGCGCCGAACCTCCGGATGGCTCACACTGGTCTAAGCCCAAGTGAGCCTCCCGCAGCCATACCTGATGCAAAGCCTATTCCGCCTGATTTGCGCATCCGTGCTGCAGGGCGTTGCATCATCAAACCTTGGACCTAGATGATCTGCCTAGATGGCCATCCCTGTTTTCAGGCGGGGATGGTATCACAACTGCTTTGTTGCCGCAACCTTGCGTTGAGTCATAACCTAGTGGTGTGAACCAGCAGGCTAGCAGTGGAGTAGACGTCTCCCAACTTAACCATCGCTCGCACGAGCGCGGAGATTTGTTTACACTCGGCAAACAAGGACCTGACTGTGCTGCTTGAAGCGCACCGTGTTGTATGTTTGCAACACCTGCATGTTATTTTACACAACACTGTCTTTAGAAAATGGTTCAAGACCTTCGGGAACTGAATATCAGCAGGAAAACAAGTGGCACAACTACCGCAGGCCCGCAGGTACATATGTACAGGAGTTGTTCTTCAAGGTTTAAGATTTCGGGTTTTTCATAGTCATATTGTATATAACCGATAGAACTCTACGGGGGCCCCCAGATCCACCCCAGGTGCATGGATGACTCCGGGAACGCCGCGAAGCTCGGAGGTAAGTGGGAAAGATGTCCGGGTCTAGGGGTTTCGGGGGTTTGGGTGGGGTTCAGGATTAGGGGTTTTGAAGGGTTATGAGGGTGCTACGTTCCAAGCCCGTCGGCGTCTTGTTTGTCGTGCGTTCGAGCCGAGGAGAAACGTCTACGTGCACAAATGCCACAACGGGAACAACCAGCTGTGGTACATGCTGGGTGGGAACATCTTCACGCTGCGTGACCACAAGTGCTTGGACTACTCCATGGACGGCTCAGACAACGTCTACATGCACGAGTGCCATGACGGTGCCAACCAGAAGTGGTACTTTGATGAGGACAAAAAAGCCATCCGCAGCGAGCACGACCACCGATGCCTGGACATGTCCCTCAACCCGTGGGGTAACCTCTATGTGCACGACTGCCACTTCAAAACGAATCAACAGTTTGCCCCTTGTCAGCGCACAGGAACAGGAAGTGCAGAGCAGGTCGCAGAGACCCAAGATCCAAGGTACGAGAGGAGATGTCGAGCAAGGCCTTTACCATGGGCCTCCACCTTGACTGCACGGTCGCTTTGTGGAAAATTGGGGGGTCCAACATCTGCCAAAGGACATGCGTGTAGGTGAGGGCCACATCTGGTCAAAAAAACCACCTGCGTTTTTGCCGTCTGCCATCCTCCAAGGAAGAGAGGTTATCACACGGTTTGGTTTCATGCGCATGGTTCAGTGGATTTGTTTTTCCGTGAAACAGTGTGCCAACACTATGGGACTAAGCGGTTCTGCTGTGCAGAGCAAGAAGGTGTAGAGCGCTTTCACTGGCAGGCGCAGGACTTCGGGCACCTCCAACTATCGATTTTGCGCTCTCGCCAAGGTTCCGCGCACGTTCCGCGCTCTGAATCTAAATCATGCTCCCGCCTCCCGCGCTTTGAGGCATCGCTCCGCGTCGCAAAGAGCAGGGACGCTCTGCGCCTGTGGGTTTCGGGCTCTCGCTTGTGGGTTTCCAATGTTTCCTTCATGCGCCCGAGCAAGCGGCGCTCTCGTCTAGGTCCTGTGCGACGTCACGTGTCGTCGCTTTGGGAATTGGGCGCTCTCGCCCAGGTCCCGTGCACATCCAGAGCTCCAAACCTCGCACATCCATGGCGTGACATGCATTTCGTGTTCTTTAAGGAAGGCTTTTGGGTACGGAAATCTCGCAAGTTACCTCGCGTGGTATGTTTGTCGAAGGTACGGCAAAAATCACGTGGGGTGGGATGCTGGTCGTGACATGGAAGGTAGGTGGCCTCGCAATTTTCTTTTTGTCTCTTGGAACGTAAGAAAACCTCGCAAATCACGTGGGGTGGCATGTTTTTGTTTTTTTCTAGGGGTTTGTTTGGTATGCTTCTCGTCTTTGGGACAGACGTAGTAACGTAGTACGCGGGGGGGACCTCGGAGCTCTGGTGACTCGAAAGCCGATCTGGGTAGTACAAACACGAACTCGCGTGGGCACCTACAGGTTTTTGGACTCTTGGAGTGGTCCCTGGAGAGCTTCTTGTGGTAAGGAGTGCTCTTGTCGGCAGAGGTCCTTTTCCCAAACCCTTTTCAGATGAGCTCTACTTAGAGCTGTCGGTGCTGGTGCCTGTGTCTGTGGCAATCATGCAATCATGCAAACCATTAGGTCTTGGTGTTGCAGATCCTAGGACGCTGACTCCCAGCAGATCACCGTCGAGCCTGTGGGGAGCCATTCCAAGTTCCGGCTCAGGCCCGCTAAGACTTGCTAAGAGGCCACAGATATATAGAAAAAAAAACATAAACAAACATAAAAAATCACACCCATAAGCATCTATAGACATATAAACAGATATACACAGATATAAGCAGATATAACAGATGTAAACATATATAACATATATAAACATATATAACAGATATAAACAGATATAAACAGAAAAAAGCAGATATAAATAGATACAAACAGATATAAGCAGATATCAACATACATAGACATATATAAACACATATATACATATATAAGCATGCATAAACATATCTGTAAACATATATAGCATATATAGAAACACATACAGACACATATACACAAACATACTAAAAAACATATAAAACATATAGAAGCATGTATATGTATATATATATATCATACAGATATACATACGTGAATATATAAATAGGGGCTCTGAGAGCTACTGTAAGCGCAGCTTAAAAAGGATGACCGTCTCCACTTGGACACGCTGCGCAGGCGCCATCCGCACACGCTGCCCAAGGAGTGGACCTACGACTCCACGAAGAAGCGCCGAAGCAAGCACGGATCATTTGCCCAAAGGGCTCTAGAGGATAGAGGATGCTGGGCCGTCTACCGTCTGACCGTATGTCGCATGAGGAGGCTTTCTCCCATGCCACAGCCTTTTTAACCCAATAAGCCCAGCAAACCCAGCAAACCAACGCCCGACCAAAGCCTCAGGATCATCAAGAAGAGCGGCGCCAACAAGTGCCTGGAAGCTCAGGGCCGCGGCCGGGTGGAAGAGGTGGGCTGCTCGGAGCGCCCCTCTGGGCCGCAAGTTGATGGGGGGCTTCGGAGGTTTTGGTTGGCTTTTTGTGGGCTTCTGGCCTCCTCATCCTTTAAGCTCAGCGTTTCACTTTTTTTACTTCTATAGCAGAAGCGAACGAGGCCCTTGGGATGTTGTCCTTGGGATCTCTTTTTCAGAAGGATTTCTAGGCCCCAGGCCCAGCGAATCTACACGGGTTGCGCCTGCCTTGCGCAAAGGCATCGAGCAGCAGTGGACCATGTCGCATGGACTACCCGGCCTTGTTGACGCACCCATGCAATGCCCCGGAGACCAGGATGCTCTGCCGAATTTCATGTGGGAGTTTGAAGGGGACAGATGACGGGCTCAAGCTAGACCCCAACACTAAACCCTAAGCTTTGAACCCTAGACCCTAAAACTTTACTTACACCCTCAAGTGCCTAAAGACATCACCCCCCCTTAAACCCTTCAAGCCCTAAACCCTGCGTTGAAACTCCGCAGGACTACCCCTGTAAGCCAAAAGACCGCAGAGGTTCCAGTGGTTCAAACGGCTTGAAGCTCTCAGGTCGGTTCAGGGTCTTTTTTGGGTTTTGAAGGGCTTTTAGGGTTTAGGGCCTCTAGGGCCTCCGGGTTTCCTACATGTCTCAACTGTGCCCGAGTCCCCTAGTCTAGACTTCTTCAGCGGCTTCAGAGCCTGAACGTCGCAAACCTCCCTCATGACAACCCAGAGTTGCAGAAGCTTCGGGGCCCTCAGAATCCTCAGGGCCCTCAGAGCCATGTCACCGCACACGTGCTCATGGTCTAAAGCTTCACACTGCCAAGCTGCCCAGGTCATCAGCTATGTGAGGAAGACGCACGCCCAGCTCGAGTACAAGTGCAGCCACGTCTCCTCGCTGGGAGCCTTGAAGCAAACGTGTTGAAGGGTACCCAAAACCCTATGAACCCTATAAACCCTATAAACCTGTAGACCCTACAAACCCTACAAACCCTATAAACCCTATAAACCCTATAAACCCCATAAACCCTATAAAAACTATAAACCCTAAAGTTACGCTTCCGCGCTTCAGCCCTGCAACAGCAAAAGGGGGTTTTTAGGGTTCATAGGGTTCATAGGTTTCTGACCGTCTTGGTCCCAAGTCGGGCCGAAGACCCCCAACTTGATCCAAAACCCTGAACCCTCAACTTCCCGACGCCCTACCCCCTAACCGTCCCTCACCCCCTAACCCTGAAACCCTAAACCCTCAACCGTAAACTTCCTGAAGCCCCCGAAAAAACACCCTAAACCCTAAGCCATAAACCTGTAAACCCTGCAAACCCTGTAAACCCTGTAAACCCTGTAAACCCCCCAAAAAAAGCCCGAGAGGCCCTCAAGAGGTTATCCAAAGCCTTCAAATTCGAAGGCATGTGCACGCCGCACTACTCGACGCAAGTCGAGACGAAGTCCCCGGAGCTGGAGCAGATCAAGGCCTTCCCAAACATTCCCAAACCAACGCGCCAACAAAGGACAAAGGGTGTTTCTAGGGTGTTTCTAGGGTGTTGTAGGGTTCTTAAGCAGAGTGTTGAGGGGTTTTTTGAGGGGCTTTCAGGGGTTTTTGGAGGGGTTTGCTGGGTGGGTTTTTTGGGGGTGTCTTTCGGGTCTTTTTGAGGGTTTGGGATGCCTTCTGAAGCTTTGAGAGCCTCGGCTCCCACAAGGCCCTACGCCAGCTCGGCGCCTTCTGCCCACCTGGCGAAGGCCTCAAGAGCTTCGAGAGCGAGGCCTCCGACAAAGGCGGGAGGATTTGGAGATTGTCCTCCCCTGGACTCTGTGTTGAGAACAAAAGAAGGCCCCCGAAAACCTCGAGGTTGCCCAAAAAGTGCCCTCCAACCCGGCCATTGCGTGACAAGGCACGATGGGACTTCTCACAAGCCCCTCTAAACCCAGCTCCCAAAAGCTCCCACCACATCGCAGGTGCCTGGATCCGCTTCAAGTACGCAGCTCAGCCAATTCAGCGGATTCGGAAACTTTCTTTGTTGAGAGTCCCAGGGAGTCTCATCTCAAGTCCCTTTCTAGCAAAAGCTCCCAAAACAAGGCAAGGCACGCGGCACACCCCCTCTAAGCGCACGCCGTCTGCTGCTCTCGAGTGAGATCAACCAGAATCAACCACTCGCAGTGCCGCCCCTGTGGAGAAAAAGAAGCATTCGAGCACCTGCGCGTGATCTCAGGAATGCTGCCAGATCAGCCGCGTTCCGGTCTCCATATACCCTCTGATGACCGGTGCCGACTCTCTTCTAAAATAGCACTTGAGGAGCAGCCTTGGGTCCGAACCCACCCTAAAGCATCTCTCTGCAGGAGAAGAGGGATTTTGACCCCGGCATGGCACAAGCTTGGGAAGGCCATTGCACATGCAGAGAGACCGGCAAAGAATCTAAGAAGCGCAGCTTGACGCGGGCATGTGTTTGGCTAAGTTCGGTTGTTGCCTTCAACGTCCAACTCAAGAAACGGGCGGTTTTGCAACTCTTCGCAGTTGGCCGAGGCAAAGCACACCAGTCAGAAGCCACGACCGACGGCTTTTTTAGGGCTCACGATCACTGGCCAGTTGCCAGGAGACCGTTTGAAAGACTACAGGCCTCTAGCAATCGCAAGCCAAGCAGATCAGTCAGATCATATCCATCATCCATCCACTGTGCAGGCGTCTACTGTCCAAGTGCCAGCAGCAACGGCCGGCTGGACTTCTCTCAGAGGAGGAGTACCCTGTAGCTGCTTGTGCACATTGCCTATACTTAAACCAACCGTCTTCCCCTGTAGCCTACTTATGGGCCTTGTCGAACTCTAAACTTCCCCGACTAGAAGTCGAGTTACTCAGGCCCCAAACCACAATGCAGTGGCACATAGCAGCACCATCCTCGGAGGAGCTTCAAACCGGGACAAAGTGCGTCAGGCACTTTGAAATATGAGCCTCGTCGCAGCCAGGGATTCCGGGCCCTAGCGTGTCTATGTTTTTTGGAGGGTAAGTATAAAATAGACTTCAGCCTGGGTGCGTCCAAGTTTGGTGTGGCCATTTAGGCTGCAACCAGGAGCGAGGAACGGCTTGAAATTGTCCCAGAGACTGTGCACCACAGAAGGTAAGTCAGGCAGGTCGGGGAATGTTTGGAATGGCTACGGGATGCTAAGGGCATGAAGTTTGCACGAGCGAGACCTGCAGCCCATGAGTCAAGGTCAGGGTGCCAGTAGATGAATGTTTGCCCACCCTCCACCCTTCACGCCCCCTCCCCTCCCCTCCCTCCCTCCCCCCCTCTCCTCTCCCCTTCCTCCCCCACCCCCACCCCCACACCCCACCCCCGCCCACCCCCACCCCCACCCCCGTGTCTTATAATTCGAGTTCTCGGGGTGTCGATAAGGGAGCATCTGTGACTTGTGTTGTGTCTTGGAGCTCTCTGAGTTCTCAGACCCTGCGTCTTTGATGTTATCTTGGACTGTTCTTTCCCACGCTCTCTCACCTCCGCCTCCCATTGTACAGTGTTGCTTTCATCCCCTACCTGGTTGGCAGCCTCACGGAGACTATTTGGAAATCAGGGCCTCACAGAGACAGTAGGACGTAATTAGTCTCGTCACGGAGAAATTCAATTTGAGCCAGCAAAATGCAGACTTAGCGATTGGGAAAACACGGCGGCCGCCTAGCCGGCCTGGCCCTGCGAAGGACAAGAACGACGGCGAGTGGTGTCTATCCGGCAAGGATTGCGCCCACTCAGATGCGACTTAGCGAGTATAAGTGCATCGCATTGATTGTATCTGCCCCACCTTTTCGCAAGAAGGTAAGATATGGCCAGCCACATGAGCTCTATGAGCTCTATGAGCTCGGTGTCTCCGGTAAGAGACAAACTGTGCCCCGAGGTGGTGCACCCCCTGGACTCCGAGTTGCACACAAGTCAATGGCCTTCCGGCACAGAATGGATCCGTTCAGTCAGCTAATGGAGGATCGTGATTGAGGCAGCACTCAAACCTTCCAAGTTCGCATTGTCAAGATGGAGACCACGCCGTGAAGTGACAATGTATGAACCCAACGTCGCGGAACATTCGGGAACAGACCGCATGCCTCCGAACCCAGGAGTCTAAGAACTCAAATGCCTCGAGAAACTCAGTTCAAGCAGGGAAACTTGAAGGCCTTCCAGTCGGAGATTTCCCCCAAACTCCAAACCCTGAACCGTAAACTCTGTTTTTTCTTTTGAGGTATGTGGTGCCCATCAGCGACTTTGACGCCATCTTCGAGGCCTCTTGATTTCCCTTTAGGGTTTTGGGCAGGTCAAGGGGGCAGTTTAGGGTCAAGGGCATAAGGGCATCCCTGAAAGAGGCTCCTGGAGACCTAACACTCCTCGTTGGTCTTTGCGGCTTTTGTGTTCCAAGGTCCTCCTTGGCTGGGCAGAGGCTTTTGTAGCATCCTCTTGCCACGAATGCCCTACCCCAAACCCTGAACCCTAAACCCTGAAACCAACACCCCAAAGCCCCGAAACCCGGCAACCCTGAACCCTGCAGCCTCAGGCTCATGGGGCGAAGACTGCGCCGAAGAAGAAGCGCAAGCCTCCACCGCTGATCAAGCGCCTCGAGCGCTTGAGGGCGGGGCCGGGAATTTTTGGTGAGTTTGAAGGGGGCTCAGGGTCCATAGTGCTTCAGGGATAGGCTAATAGGGCCCCTCAGCCCCTCAAAAGCACTGCACTGGGCCCCTCGTGGATTTTTCACCCTCCGCGCCCAGGTTTGGCGCTTCAGACCCGGACTATCTGCCGGAGTGCAAGGAGCCGACGGCCCCGATGAATGAAGAGTGTTACTGAATAGTAAGACTAGTAATAATAGTCGTCACAGTCCTTATCATGGTCATCGCAGATTGGGTTTAGGGTTGAGGGTTTGTAGGGATGTGGTTTGACTTCCTCAGGGGCTCTCTGGCTTCTATATTTGCCGATGCTTTCCACGCTTTCTATACCTCCTGCACATTTTTGCGAGTGGTTTTCGATGCTGTGCTCGCCACAGGTTCCCAAGGTCGGGACTCCGAGTCCGATCGTCGACCCTGACTGTGTCTTAAGATACCCGAACCATTCCCCGAAACGTTCGGTAACATTCGGTAACATTCGCAAATATCTTGGGATTTTCGTGTGGCCCCGGGCAGGGGCTTCGACGCGATCAAAGGCTCATTTTGGAACACCCAGAGCTTCAGTCTGGCGCGTGACCCTCTCCAGGCCCAGACAAAACCAAATGAGTGGCACGTGAACCCTAAACCCTCAACCTCAGGCTGTCCCACCTGCACCCGGCAAACAGTGTCATCTGTTTGAACGTGAGGCAGAAAGCCGTATTGAACTGTGTTCCAAATTGACACCTGGCTCTTTTCTTGGTGCACCAAAATGAGTACCTGAGTATTTTCAAGGGCCATGGGGTTTAGGGTTTAGGGATTGAGTACCTCCAACTGTTAACTTGCGTGGCTCCATGGGTTAAGGGTGTGAGAAGCGCTCTAACCCACCAAAACGAAAAGTAGGGCGAGGGCGTTTTCCACTCCCGCCGAAGTGAATAAGGACTTATCAAACACGTTTGACGTCTGTCTGGAGTCTGGACCAGAAACAAAGGCCATATTTGCGCATTATGAAGAAAGTGAATTTGCTTTTGAACCACGACATTTTCTAGGACCCCGCTGCCACTGGCTGCCACCGCTCACGTTTGAGATTCAGATATTTCGCTGAGCTCCCCCCTCCCAACACACGCCCAACCAGCGCAAAACGCTTCTCGACGCGTTATTCCTGTGACCGCCTTAGACCCATGGGCC
>CAJNDS010001757.1:0-47500 GCA_905221605.1 Symbiodinium natans
TTGTTAGATTCTAGGCTGAGCTCCCAAGGCCCGGCCGGGTCTGGACTGCCGAGGACCATCAAGAAGTTCGCGGCGATGAAGTTCAAAGACCTCGGCTGCAGGTTTGAACCCTGAACCCTTTTGAACTTTGAACCCTAAACCCTAAACCCTAAACCCTAAACCCTAAACCCTAAACCCTAAACCCTAAACCCTAAACCCTAAACTCTACTACAGACATGTCAAGCAGGGTAAGGACCCCAAGGAGTGCGCATTACCCCAACTTGCGTCAAGTGGTGTGTGCTTCGCAGCTGCGTTTTCTTTGGGAACTATGCCTCCGTCAGGTCATGACAATGACTTTGTATCGACCGAGTGTCTGTTTCAGCTCTCACTGGCCTTGGCCTGAAGCTGCCTGAAGGCTTTTACGAGCCCTAGATGCTGTGCTGAGTGGTGCACTACATTGCATGAGTGGCGAATGAACAAAGAGAGAGAACAGCTATTACCGAATGTGGGCCTCAGGCTGGCAGTATCCCAAGTCGCTGTCCTTCATGGCCAGTTCGATGAGCACCTTCTCTAGACACTTCGTAAACCCGATTCGAGTCCCCTAGAGGTCGGGTGGAGCTCTCCGAAGTTAAACGTCGCTCTCTTGGTAGCCCTGCCAACGAAGCCGACAGAATTCCTCCAAAAGAACAAAAACCTCACCCTAAACCCTCGAGTAGTTCTGCCTTTCGCAGGTGATCCGGGCCACCAGAGTCCTCGGTGCATGGCGGGAGTTGGGGCCCCACGTGCAGACGCAAAGAAGCTGTAGAGACTCGTAAAGGTTCTTAGGGTTTAGGGGTTCTTTTCTTTGAGGTTGAGGGTGTGGAGGGGGTTTAAGGCTTCAGGGCTCAGTTCAGAAGTAGCTGCGGCGAGGAGCTTGACGACTGCGAGCCGGAGCACTTGGCAGCCAGCTAGCCACTGGCCCTGAAACTCCCAACGACCTTATAAGGCGAAGTCCAAGCCATGGGCATGGACACGCAAACCTCCAAATGTCATGCAATGAGAACCCACCCTGCTGTCCTGGAACTCTTTGTCGTTTGGGAAGGTTCGAGCTACATCCGCCTGTCCAAGAGCTGGCTGGGTGCAATCTGGCTCGGATTGCATGCGGACCGGAAGCAAGATAGCCGTGATACCAGGCAGAACCGAACACAAAGGTACATGATCACATCATCGCCCCAACTTGCTCCATGGCCAGTATGGGATTATGCAGTGGTGCGCCTGGTTGATGTGCAGATTCTGCTTTGGGGCACTTTTATGGGGTACGTTCCATGGCCCCTGCGGCACGTGTTCTGACATTCCTCCCTGCTGGCAGAGCGCCGCATCGGTAGGCACACCTTGTGTTCCTGTGGTTTTGTGGGCCGGAGCTTCGCACCAGGGCTGTCACTGCTCGGAAATGTATGGACTGGAGTCTGCCGCCTGACCTCGATGACGTCCAATAGAGTCTGGGACCTGAGCAGCACTCGCAGCAGTACATCCGGGCATAAGGTTTCCAAAAAATAGGGGTCGTCCGTTTAAGGGGCTTCTAATGTGTTTCGGGATATACAAGGGGTACCCCTATTATGGGAAATACCCATAGAATGCATAATAACTTATCTAAGTTCTAAAGATATGTGTTAGTCCACACAACAAAAGTAGGACGACGGCAAAACGACGGAGGGACGACGGAGGGACGATGGTGGGACGACGGAGGGACGAGGGCAAGACGACGGAGGGACGACGGCAGGATGACGGGGGGACGACGGCAGGACGCCGGGGGGACGACGGGGGGACGACGGGGGGACGACGGGGGGACGACGGAGGGACGACGGGGGGACGACGGCTGTCGCGCCGTCGTCGAGCCGTCGTCGCGTCGTCGTCGCGCCGTCGTCGCGCCGTCGTCGCGCCGTCGTCACGCCGTCATAAGGCCTAGTTTAAGCCCAAACTAGGCCTTATTTAGCCCAAACTAGGCCTTATTTCCCGTCATAAGGCCTAGTTTAAGCCCAAACTAGGCCTTATGACGGCGGGACGACGGCGGGACGACGGCGGAACGACGGCGGGACGACGGCGGGACGACGGCGGGACGACGGCGCGACGACGGCGCGACGACGGCGCGACGACGGCGCGACGACGGCGCGACGACGGCGCGACCACGGCGCGACAGCCGTCGTCCCCCCGTCGTCAGTCCGTCGTCGCGCCATCGCACCCTGTCGTCGCGCCGTCGTCACACCGTCGTCGCCCCGTCGCCACCCCGTCGTCGCGCCGTCGTCATCCCATCGTCGCCCCGTCAAAGCCCTGACGTCTAGACCCCTCTAGCTGGACTAGAAACCATACCCCACATATCTCTAGAACTTAGATAAATAATAACAAAGAGCCCTGGGTTGTGCGGCCCCAACATTGTAACAGCAGGACTTGACGGACGAGCTCCTGCAACAAACAACACGCACAAGAATCTTGCACCCCCCCCCCACCTCCCCTCCCTCCGCCCGAGCCATAAGACCTCAACCCTAAACCCCATCTTGTTCCTTTTTTCTTGTGGGCCTTCTTTCTTGACTACCCTATGCTGAAGCGATCGAAGAGAACCATCCTCAAGGAGGCCAGTTTCATCGGCTATCGTCCACGGGGCCAGTGGTGGAGGCATTCACGTTTCCTCTAAGCTGTTCAGAATGATCATGCAGTCCCTCTGAAAGACGTCCTGAATCCTGTACCGGCAGTGGGTCGGCTGGTGTTTACCCGGTCGTTGTTGTGCGTTTCTTCGTTTCTCCCCTGCCAAGAAGGTCAGGGTCCGGGGCTCCTCCCTCTGCGCAGTTTGCTTTTTGCTCTTTGCTACTTCTTTCTTTATTTGAAAGGGCCTCTCTCTCGGTCCCTCTCTCTCTCTCTCTCCCTCGATCGCTCTCTACTGTTACATCTCCGGAAGCCAAACCCTTCTCAAGTAGCAATCTTATAAACTACCTTCAATAAAAAAAACTATAAGCTAAAGCATGCCCGGCCCGACAAACCCTCCTGATGAATCCTGTCTGTTTTCAAGCCTCTGCAGACCGGATTTTCAGATGCTAGAAGAAAACTCTAGCAGCCCCCAAAGCTGCTACACCAACCCTAAAACCGGATCTTGCCAAACACCAGCGCAGCTGCGGCATGCTGCGGACATCCCACCCTTAACCTAAACCCTCAACCCTAAGCCCTATAAACCCTAAACCCTAAGAAATAAACCCTAAACCCACAAAGCTCTGAACCCAGAAGCGAGTTCAGATGCAGCGGAGCTCGGGCTTCGGACAGGTCTATGCTCGACTCGTCCTCCTGGCACAGTCTCGGGCTCAATACGTGGAACGTGGAAGGGCTCTACTTGCGGCTTCTCATCCTGGATCTCTGTTTAGGGTTTAGGGCTTAAGGATGTTTAGGGTTTTTGGAGCTTTGATGGATTATGATCAGAATAGTTCTTGGTGAGTACTGATTCTTCAGGCCTACTCTGGGATTTCGGCATTCTGAGCCGTGAGAGCCATCGACATGCTTCAGCTGGAAGTAGCGGAACAAGCAGGGCACTTAAACAGCATGTTCCACACTTGCCTTCTCGTTTCCTAATATTTTGCATCTATTTGTGCGATGTCGTACCGGTCCGCAACAGCCTCTACTTAAGAGCAACTTGCAACCCTTAGGCAGGTGTAGGCGGGAGCCACACAAGCTTCCTTTAGGACCGACGAGGCCTCCCCACCCCTGGGCTTGATAGACTTGAATCCTATGCGAACCCTTGTCTCTCCCGCGTCGCGTCGCCTTAGCCGCATCATCTCCAGAAGCTTGCTGAGCCGTCTCAGCTCCTCCACAGGGGTTCAAAGCCTACAGGAACCTTGTTTTTTTTTCAAAGTTGCTGACAAAAGGCAAAACCTTTAAGCATCCAACTAGCAATTTCTGCATACATGCTGGCCTTTACAAGTGCCACTTCTTGTCTTAGAAGGCCAATTCAATTCTTAAGCGTAACAGCGTAACACTAGCAACATTTGAAATTTACAAGGTTCTTAACACCTTCAACAGCATGAATGTCCTTGTTTCAAACCCAGTTCAAAGAATATGAGCAGGTACACCTTCGTATTTCAACAAAGCTTATTCGCTCCATTGCAGTCTCCCATCTGCAAAGTGGAACATGTAAAACACATGGTTTCAAAGCTTGCTTTACATGATTCCATGATCAGCAGCTTTGAACATGCACCTGTTTAAATGGTCGAGGAGTTTGTTTCCTTTGACGGCGAGCGTGCGCTTTCAACTATCAAGTTCAAAAGACGAAAAAACGTCAAAACACTTCAACATTCACAGTCGCGTTGATGAGATGTTGTTGAAAACTACAATCGCTCTGCCACCTTCTCCCACTGCGCAGTAGAACACTTACATGGTGGTTTCCAAGATTAGGGGTACCTTCTCGGGGTCCTTATTACAAGGGAATCCTACTGTTTGGGGGGTCTATTGCAGGGGTCCCTTGTTCTACGTAAACCCCCACATTTGACTGTGAATCGCGTTCTCAAGGCCAGCAGCTAAATTGACAGTTACAACATGAACATCCTGATAAACTTTAAGCTGTTGACTTTGACTTTGAATGCCGGCGTTGTGGCAAAACATGAACAATGAAGTTGTGTTTCACGCTGCCTTCAAAGGCAAAAAATGCAGATTTAAGCACATGCAAATATTTCAAGTTGGGACTTCTTTCCTTTTTGTAACTCTGACTGGAGCGATGGGGACAGGCGCGGCCCTCTTGGTGGGGCCTCCTGAAGGCCAGTATATTGAACCTGTATAGATACATGATACATATATCGAATTGAAGATGCTTAATTCTTATTGAAGGACACCAAGAAGGGGCCAGCCTTTTCCATTTTGATGACATGAAGCCTGCGCTGCTGATGGCTGCAGGGGTGACAATGGTCATCAGGTCCCCGGCGACCCCATTCTTGACAACCCCAACGAGCTTCGCAGCTTGAACCCTTTTTGTGCAGCAGGCTTGCGCCCTAAACCCTACACCCTAACCCTAAACCCTAAACCCTAAACCCTAAACCCTAAACCCTATGTCCCCAACCCGAGACTTTGAAAGTGCGCCATGGTGCGTCCTTCGCAAGTACTGGATGCTGCCATGGGAACTCCAAGGCAAAAGGACCAGACCTCCCGGATTTCTTGGAGCAATTTGAAGGTTTTATTGTTAGAAAAAAGGCTTGGAGGTTATTATAGTGCAAGTATGAAGGGACCAAAAGGGGAATATTATTAGTAAATTTTTCCGACCCCTGTATTACTTGGAGGTCATGGTCAGTTAGAAGTGGGGTTAAAAGTCAGGCAATTAAACTTATAGCTGGTTAAACCGTCTTTCGGGTGCTTATAACCCTACGGATAACTACCCATGAACCTTCCAGTACGGGGGGGGTTTGCAGAAAGTCATTGGGCTTCTGGCTGGGGGTGATTTTTTCGGCCAATGCTTCTATGATACCTCTCTAGGCTTTGTTCTCATGCCCAGCTTTCCGAGAAGACATGGTGTGCCTAAGGACCTCATGGTCAGTACCTAATGTTGCTCCCCGTGTTTCTCTCAAAGCCTGAAGCCTCGAGTGGAAGCTGCCTCCTGCATCCAAACTCCTCGTCCAACTGTTTTACGAAACAAGCCCCCAAACAGTTGTTCAAAGGGGCAGTAGTCCGCGAGCTTCCGGATGCGGTTTGGTATGCCCAAAGGCAAAAACCCTAAACCCTAAACCCTACACCCTAAACCCTAAACCCTAAACCCTAAACCCTAAACACACTCAAAAACCAAGCGCAAACCCCTTGTGCCTCCCGGCGCATTTCTGGCGGCACGCCTCTTCGCATGAGTCCAGGGAGAGCCTCCGCTGGGTTTCAGGGTTTAGGGTTTAGGGTGTGGCGCTTGCTGGGCTAGGCAGCTTCGGATTTTCGGTTTGGCACTTGCACCTCGCGCCAGGCAGGCCAGGCAATTGTTCAGAGCTCACACTACGACAAATAACAAGGAGGATCACCATAAAGCACCAACAACATAGCTGAAGCATAGCTAGGTTCCAAAACTTATATGAGTGCCACTCGATCCTCCTTTCACTGTTGGCGGTCTCATAGCTGATTTATTGCAGCTTGTCATCTATCTGCTTTTGTAGCACCTTCAGCGCCTTGTAGCGGTTCTGCAGTTTCAGGTTCCTCTGCTTCTCATGCTCAACCTGATCCCTGAGCTCCTCCACGCGGCTCAGAATTGCCTTCTCTTCTCTGGCCCGGAGCGTCTGGAAGACCTCTGTCTCGATGGCAACGGTTTCCCGCTCCTCGGAGAGTTTCCGAATATGAAGGAGCGCTTGTCTCGCCTTGGTCATGTAGCCTCCCAGAAGTCTTTCCATTTTCTCCTCCATCTTTTTTGACTTTTTGCTCTCCTTCTGGTGATGAGAGTCTACGATCTCGAACTTGTGCCTGGCGGACTCGGTTCGTTCCTTTCGGCCGAGGCGCCGGCCGTCCACATAGCGCTTGGCAGAGGGCAGGAAAACGTAGGGCTCGCTAGTGCTTTCCTCGAAGGCTGCCTGCACCGCCACTTCGGAGTTTTGACCACCGCCTGCATCCTGTGCAAAAGCCTGCAGCTCCTCCTCCAGCAGCTCGCCAGCGGACTTCAACTCCTCCAGGCTAAAGTCAATGCCCGCTGGAGGAGCCTTCTTCGGAGGCTTGGCGCCCTTGACAGGGAACAGCACAGCGTCACGAGTCACCATAGCACCCATCTCCTCGTGAAGCAAAACTTCTGCCTGCTGCAGCAAATGTTTCGGCCCCTCCAGCACTTCTCCGGCTTGCGACGCTGCACTCTCAAAGATCATCATCTGCGTCTGCACGGGGCGTGGCAAACCCAGTTTTACGGGCTGGCTTTGCTTCTGACGTTCGATCTCCAATCTTTTTTGCTCCTCCTGCGCCCGGCGTTTGTCGGCATCAGCAGCGTCTTCCTCCAAAGGCGCCTGGCTGTCTGCTTCCTCCTCCATGAGATCGGGCATCGAGATCTCGACTTCGTTCATCGGGGCTGGCAAGCTGCCCAACGCGGCTTGCATCTGCATGCGCTGGTTTGCCTTCCGGATCCTGTCCGGCATCTGTTCAAGCTCCTCATCCTGATTTAGTGCCAAGCCGTCGCGAAGGCCCTTGCCGGCACCTCCTGGCCCGGGGGTACCACCAGGTCCAGGCGTCTGTCCAAGAAGTGGGTTCGGCGTGAGGCCAGCTGTTGCACCGCGAAGCCCTGGCGTCTGTGCCAGCGGATTCGGCGTAGCTCCAGGCGTGGCACCAGGCGTGACACCACCTGGTGTCATTGAACCTAACATGCTTGCAACCTCCTCACGCGGCGTCACACCTGCCTGCACCTGTGCTTCCAGCAGAACAGGATCCGGACGCCTTGGGGTCCGAACTGGCGTCGCACCCGGCGTGTCCCCATAGCTTTGAACAAGGCCCGCCGTGGAGGTGTCAGCACTCTCAGCCTGAAGTGCAGCTGCATCCGCACCCATCTTGACGATCGCTTCGAGCTCCTCGTCGTTAAGCTGCGGGGCGGGCAGGCTCAATGCTGTACGTTTCCGAAGCTGCTGGGGGTCATTGAGCTTGTTGATCATATCGATGGCCTCGGGAAGGTTCTCGTCCTTCAGGCGTTTGAGCTTCCTCTCATCATCCTTGCGCCGCCGCCTCTCCTCGTCCAGTCGGGTGCGGTGCTCAACCGCCTGTAGTGTCACGTTCGCCATGCCCATGGTAACTCTTGGTGTCTCTTCCGGTCCGACTTCATGGAAGCCCACGGGAGGCACGGCCTCGAAGGGCACTTCCTCCCCATAGTCAATGTACTTTCGTGATTTGTACCTCCGCGAGGTGCTGATGCCTGCAGCCTTGAGCTCTCGCCGCTTCTGCAGTGCAGCAAGCCGTCGTGCCTCTTCCAGTTGCTTCTCACGCGCCTTGCGCTTTGCTTTCTTGCCGCGGGTGTTGGCCAGCCTTGCACGGGCCTCTGACAACATCTCCTTCTCATCCTCATCCATATCAATCGGATCAGCCCTCGCAGGCTTGGTCTCTGGATGAGGATCGATCTCGCCCGGCTTCAATCGGCGCGGATCGTTTTCGTCCATTTCGTCTTTGCCCTGGGCTTGATCCAGAAGCTTCTCGTAGTGCTCCAAGCATTGGTAGGCTGTGCGGCCAACAATCGGAGCTATCGTCCGCCACTGGGTTGGGAAGAGCTTCGCCAAGTGCAGCAACTTTTCCTCCTCCTCACGCGTCCACTCAGTCTTCTTGACACTGGGATCCAGCCATTCGTACCAGCGAGACTTGCACTGCTTGGGACTCTTCCTGGCTAGCAGAGAAGCAACTCGAGGCCAGTTGTTGAGGCCATATTTCATGACCGCTGCCTTCAAGACTTCATCCTCGGAGTTTTTCCAAACACCTCCCTTGATGAGGATCCTCATTTTCGCTTGAAGCACCCGGACTGGCCGGTATGGCGCGCTGCGGAGCTACGTAGGGGTGTGGATGCACTTCCACGTTTTCGAACTGTGTTGAAGTGAAGTCTGAGTTGTGTAGATGCTGTAGTGAAGCAGCTGTGCTGTACGTCCCTGGCTAGGTACTGAAGCAGTCCTACACTTATCTTTGCATGCGTCGTACTGCAAATAATGAGTTGGCTTTTTTGAGCCGCATGGCTTGAGCCCTATAGCAATTCGATTGTCGGTTTAAGGGCTTGCGAATCTCACTGATCATCTAATGTTGTAGTTTCGGGCCGTGGAGCATGCTGCAGGAGTCCAGCTGTGCCCATGCAAAGTGGGTACGGGTACTTCTCTGTAGTCAAGAAACCTTGCGTTCCCCCCCAACTGGCGGCCTTTGGATCGCGGAGTCGTGGGTTTCGCGAGCAGAACCTTCAGCATCAGGGTACTTTGGTGCATCGTGTTGGCGTTTGTTTGGGTTTAGATTTGGGCGTGCGGCTCTCACGCTTGCAAAGCTGAAGAAACCAAATGCTCTCCGGCAGCACTCAGTTTAGGGGTTTCGTGTATGGGCGACACGGGTGCCGGAAACGATGGCTATGTTGGCATTGCAAGCCCAAAATTGCTTGTCTGGCCGGCACGCGAGCCTGTGCCAAGCTGTGGCGAAGTCCTGACGACAACACACTCTTATTCCTCCATTAGAGTTCTCCACCGCGCAGCATGCAGCTTGCTTTCTGAGAAGCGTGGCAATCTTGAGCTGAACCGAAACCCGAACAGCTTGAACCCCGCTACTTCCGACCCCTTCACTTTCCTGGTGAAGCCAAACTCA
The DNA here is from genome assembly GCA_905221605.1 of Symbiodinium natans. Classification (NCBI taxonomy): domain Eukaryota; class Dinophyceae; order Suessiales; family Symbiodiniaceae; genus Symbiodinium; species Symbiodinium natans. The sequence goes on from CAJNDS010001757.1 coordinate 9,244, forward strand.
TCAAAACCAAGCGCCGGTTGTTGCAACCTCCTCCATGGATCCCGGAACCCTTTGACTCGTCTTGGTCAGGACCCCTCTAGGGGTAGGGGATCAAAAAAAATTATTTGGGATCAACAAATAATTTATTTATAGGCGGATCAAAAAAACTTATTTGGGATCAAAAAATGATTTACTGAAGGCTTCGAAGGCCTGTTGCAAGCGGAGCGGAGGCTGTAAACGCTCAGAAATGCAGCATTTCTGGCCGTTCGCAAGCTCTGAATACCGAAAAAAACACAGCAGCTATGCGGGAACTGCTGAAAACAGCAGCATTTCTGAGTTTCTAAAGAGGCTGAAGATACTAAAATCAAAGCAGCAGTTCTGTGCTTTCAGAGCTGTACCCCGCAGCATTTCTGAGTTTTCAGAGGCTGCAGATGCTGTAAATACCAGCATTTCTGCGCTTTCAGAGGCTGGAAATACTGTAAATAGCAGCATTTCTGAGCTTCCAGAGGCTGCAAATCAATGCTGGCATCTTGGCATTAGAAGTTTCTCGTATGCTCTGAAGCAAGCACGATTAAAGAAAGAGCGGGGGATTGGGGGGGGGCGCCCCCCCCCCCCCATGCGCAAACACAAGGCTCGCATCATGGGTTTCGAAAGTATGATGAAGCACCTGGCACGACTTTCTCTAATTCGGGGGGGTTGGGGGGGCCCCCCCCTCCCCCCCAATTTGCAGACACAACGCTCGCATCAGAGGCGTCGAAAAGACGCGTATGCTTGGAAGCAAGCTGGCACGACTTTAAAAAAGCGGGGGGTTGTGGGGGGGGCCCCCCTATTTGCAAACACAATGCTCGCATAATGGGTTTCGAAAAGATGCGTATGCTTTGAAGCAAGCTGGCACGATTTCTTCCTTGCTTTCTTTCTTTTGCTATTTATTCCTTTTTACTGTTTGTCTTTCTTTCTTGACTTCTTCCTTCCTTCCTTCCCTCCTTTCTTCCTTCCTTCTTTGCTTCCTTGCTTCCTTGCTTCCTTGCTTCCCTGCTTCCTTGCTTCCTTGCTTCCTTGCTTCCTTGCTTCCTTGCTTCCTTGCTTCCTTGCTTCCTTGCTTCCTTGCTTCCTTGCTTCCTTGCTTCCTTGCTTCCTTGCTTCCTCCCTCCCCTTCCCTCCTCTCCGCCGGAAGAGCAGAATAAATTATTTCTTGATCCTAAATAAACTATTTTTTGATCCTAAACAAATTTTGTCTTGATCCTAAAAAATTTTTTTTTGATCCGCATCCCCCTCTAGACCCCCCCTAACACCCCCTAAAAAACCCTAAACCCCAAACCCTAAACCCCAGACCCGAAACCCCCTTACACTCCCCTCCTCTTCAGGCTCCGCAGGTGCGGCCGACTTCAACTCCGCACCCTGCACTGCTGGACACTTCTCCACATAGCACTGGACGGTTGCTTGCCACACATTTGTGGGTGTGCCTGAGGCCTCTAACTTCAAAACCTGGCTCGGAGACTTCAGATTCCCAACAAACTTTCTGGACCCTGGATCATTTCATCTCCTTGGCAACACCGCTGTTCGAACCCAGGCCCCCGAAAAACAATTTTCAAGGGGGTCGCGCGCGAGCTTCCTTGACGCATTTTGCTTTAGGATATTGTTCGGGTGGCCCGAAATAGCCCGGAAGCCGACAGAGGCGCGAAAAGCCGGAAGCCTGGGCCACGAAACAGATTGTGCAGCGTTTTGTTTGTTGCTAGAAGTTGCCTGGGGAAAAAGAAGGGGGGGGGGGGAGACCTCCCAAAACCGAGCACAGCATTAGAGGTTCCTTCTGTCTGGCCAGGGCCCAGGAATCTCATTGGATGCGTACTGAGTCTGAGCAAAAATTTGAAAGCTTGTATGATGATATCTGGTGCTATGCATCTCGGCACAACATATACTCTGAGAGCCAACTCCACAGTTTGCTTCGACTGCTCCAGGCCTGGCCGAACCAACGCGTTCCGGACCTTGGCAATGCATGGCCCTGCAAGTCGCGAGCTCTTGTTAGGGGTGTAGGCTCCACTTGCCCATTTATTAAGAAGTTTAATGGGAATCCCGAACCTGTCCTGACAATGCCAGGTCAGCCCCCCTGATTCTGAGAGTTCTGAGTAGGCAGCAGGAGGGCATCCACACCTTTCCACGGCTTTCTGTCGGCTTCGAGGGCCGGGGAAAGATCGTGTGCACAGGCTTCACCCTAGAAGACCTTCAGCCCTGAAGCCAAAGAAGCATAGGACGTTGTAGGACTTCACCCTGAATCTGAAGAAGCGTTGCGGACACATGGTCTCAAACTCCGCTCCGCAGCACCCCAAGCCCCCGTGCTGGCATCTTCCCGAACCTCTACATTGCGAAGACATCCTCGGGCCCTATAAACATCTTCATAATAAACATCTCCAAACTACCAGGATGGGCTAGTAGCCCTATAAAGGGCCTTCTTAAGGGGTTATAGGGTATAGTAGCCTACAGTCCCCATAATCAACCCCCATAAAGGGCCGTTTAAAGGGGTTACAGGGTTTTGATAGCCCGTCCTGATAAGTCCAAGGAAACCCTCAGCCCTCAACCCTAAACCCTAACCCTTTTGCAGCAGGACTCCAACCCTTTTAACCCCTGGGCTGAGGCCGGGACGTGCGTATCATCCATTCACAGGCAGAAGAAAAGAACACGAACAGAAGTTCCCCATCAGCACTGGTGACTGCCAAGGAACTACACATTGGGTAGGAGCCCCGCCAAGCAATGCAGGAACTCACGACAACAGGACAAAGCAAGGCACCCTAGACCCTAAACCCTAAACCCTACACCCTAAACCCAGGGAAGGAACTCCTTTCAGCCCACCTCCTCGGTAGCCCGAGCCCTTCTCGCGGGTCTGCAGCGCCGAGCGCATGTCCTCGCTTGCATCCCGCCCGTGAAGCCACAGCAAAGGGTTTAGGGTTTAGGGTTTAGGGTTTAGGGTTTAGGGTTTAGGGTTTAGGGTTTAGGGTTAGGGTTTAGGGTTTAGGGTTTGGGTTTAGGGTTTAGGGCAGGCATTGATGCAAGCTAGTGAAGCGTAGACTGAACCTCGTAAGCCATTAAGAAGAACTCACCGGCTGTCCTGGAATCCTCTTACCAAGTTCTCCATGCTCGCGGGAGGATGGGCTTGGTCGCCAAGCCGTCAAGCCGCCAGTCACAAATCGTCTGAACGGTCGGACCGACTTGCAGACTTGAACTTGGACTCATGGATGTATGGCCAGCTTGGCATGAAGATTCTTGCACAAATGCTTCATATCTCATATTGGGTACCATATGTAGGGGCGGCTGCGAATGAGGGGTCGCCAGCTTGAGTGCAACGGTAAATCTGAACAACGAACAGGCCATGCTGCTTATGTGGCAACTTCTTGAGCCGAGAGCAGGAAAGTCACTAAACTAAACCCTGAACCCTAAGCCTTTCTGGCTTGCAACAGTTATATAGGATCAGCCTTGAATGGCTTTAGCGTTGGTATCCGGTACATTGTACATGATTAGTACGTGTACGTGGCAGTGGTGGCCATTGTCCTAGAACGGAAATGAGTCTTGCTGCTAGAGCCTTCTGGCTGAGATGCAAGGAGGCATCTAGTTGTGTTTGGCTTGTCGGACAAGATGTCCCGTGTTGTGCTGACTGTGGTTCAGTAAGCTGCATAGCTTCTCAGTATACAGTAGCAGCCAAATGAGGGTGTGGCGGCTGTAGCAACTCTCGAAGTTATAATCACCAGTATAAAAACCCACGGCAACAAGTAAAGCAATAAATGGCAAGTGACTCGTAGGCAGTTTTGCAACCTGGGCAGCAAGAGATCCAAGCAGTTGCTAAGCTAACCAGGACACAGGTTCTCCAGCTTGGGAGTCCCTGGCCAGTGACCACACTCACGCTTGTGGTCGCACCTCAGCCCAGAGAAGAGCATGCAAGGACAGGTTTTTGGAGTAGCTTTACGTTTACCTGATTCCCAGATCGTCTCCTTTTGAAGGTCGACATACTGAAATTGTGCACACACAGAGACACAGGTATACGTGTATATATATATATATACATGAATAGAAGCATCCCCTTTTCTTGATACTCACATATACTTAGTTGAACATGTTTTGTTTGTCAAGGCCAGCAGTTTAAATTTGAACACTATTCCAAGTTGCATGGGTTTTGGAGGTGAAGATTGACCTCATTTTCCCCAAAAAACCCGCGGCCTTTCCGTGCAGGACCTACCCCCATGCAATATGGGGGCTTGTGTACCAAGGACCCCAAAAGGGTGCCCTATCTTCGTAAAGCCAGAGTGCAGCGCTGAGCTTGTTGCAATCACGTAAGCACAAGCCACCTTCAAGACCCGATGTCTTTCTCAATCACCTACCGAAAAACCATCGGTCCCAGAAACCCTCTAAAAAACTATCCCCAACCCGAAGACTCTGAAAGTGCGTCGCGGCGCGTCCTGCGCAAGTGCTCCATTGATACCTCTCTACTTGGAGGTTCATGGTACTTATTAACCAGCAATACTTATGAGCCCCTTAAGTGCCGTAATAAGGTTGTACTTGGGTTATAATAAGTACAGTAATAAACTATAATTGGGTTAATATAAGTACTATGAACCTCTAAGGAAGCTTTGAGCCCTCGTATGGTCCCCGACTTTTCCAAGCTACACGGTGCAGACTCCACAAGTTTGCGCATCAGGGGCTCTGCACCAGCCCATGCCAGAGCCCTGATTACGTAAGCCTCAAAGCACCCCCAAAAGCCTAAACCCTAAACTCTAAACTCTTAACCCTAAACCCTAAACCCTAAACCCCAACCCTAAACCCTAAACCCTAAACCCTGAACCCAGCAAAGAATCCGAGTGCCTCCCGGCGCCGCTCCGCATGAGGCCAGGGAGGGCCTCCGCTGAGTTTCAGGGTTGCGGCGCTTGCCGAACTAGGGTTTAGGGTTTTTTTGCCACCCGACTAGCCACGGCAATGGTTTAGGGTTTAGGGTTTAGGGTTTAGGGTTTAGGGTTTAGGGTTTAGGGTTAGACAGCTTCGGATTGTCGGTTTGGCACCTGCACCTCGCGCCAGGCAGGCCACGCAATTGTTCAGAGTTCTCTCTACGACGACTAACAAGGAGGATCACCACAAAGCACAAACACAGGTGCAACATAACTAGCTTAAGCATAGGTTCCAAAACTTGTGTGAGTATAACTCGATCCTCCTTTCGCTGTTGGCAGTCTCGTAGCTGATTTACTGCAGCTTGTCATCTATCTGCTTCTGTAGCACCTTCAGCGCCTTGTAGCGGTTCTGCAGTTTCAGGTTCCTCTGCTTCTCATGCTCAACCTGATCCCTGAGCTCCTCCACGCGGCTCAGAATTGCCTTCTCTTCTCTTGCCCGGAGCGTCTGGAAGACCTCTGTCTCGATGGCAACGGTTTCCCGCTCCTCGGAGAGTTTCCGAATATGAAGGAGCGCTTGTCTCGCCTTGGTCATGTAGCCTCCCAGAAGTCTTTCCATTTTCTCCTCCATCTTTTTCGACTTTTTGCTCTCCTTCTGGTGATGAGAGTCTACGATCTCGAACTTGTGCCTGGCAGACTCGGCACGTTCCTTTCGGCCGAGGCGCCGGCCGTCCACATAGCGCTTGGCAGAGGGCAGGAAAACGTAGGGCTCGCTAGTGCTTTCCTCGAAGGCTGCCTGCACCGCCACTTCGGAGTTTTGACCACCGCCTGCATCCTGTGCAAAAGCCTGCAGCTCCTCCTCCAGCAGCTCGCCAGCGGACTTCAACTCCTCCAGGCTAAAGTCAATGCCCGCTGGAGGAGCCTTCTTCGGAGGCTTGGCGCCCTTGACAGGGAACAGCACAGCGTCACGAGTCACCATAGCACCCATCTCCTCGTGAAGCAAAACTTCTGCCTGCTGCAGCAAATGTTTCGGCCCCTCCAGCACTTCTCCGGCTTGCGACGCTGCACTCTCAAAGATCATCATCTGCGTCTGCACGGGGCGTGGCAAACCCAGTTTTACGGGCTGGCTTTGCTTCTGACGTTCGATCTCCAATCTTTTTTGCTCCTCCTGCGCCCGGCGTTTGTCGGCATCAGCAGCGTCTTCCTCCAAAGGCGCCTGGCTGTCTGCTTCCTCCTCCATGAGATCGGGCATCGAGATCTCGACTTCGTTCATCGGGGCTGGCAAGCTGCCCAACGCGGCTTGCATCTGCATGCGCTGGTTTGCCTTCCGGATCCTGTCCGGCATCTGTTCAAGCTCCTCATCCTGATTTAGTGCCAAGCCGTCGCGAAGGCCCTTGCCGGCACCTCCTGGCCCAGGGGTACCACCAGGTCCAGGCGTCTGTCCAAGAAGTGGGTTCGGCGTGAGGCCAGCTGTTGCACCGCGAAGCCCGGGCGTCTGTGCCAGCGGATTCGGCGTAGCTCCAGGCGTGGCACCAGGCGTGACACCACCTGGCGTCATTGAACCTAACATGCTTGCAACCTCCTCACGAGGCGTCACACCTGCCTGCACCTGTGCTTCCAGCAGAACAGGATCCGGGCGCCTTGGGGTCCGAACTGGCGTCGCACCCGGCGTGTCCCCATAGCTTTGAACAAGGCCCGCCGTGGAGGTGTCAGCACTCTCAGCCTGAAGTGCAGCTGCATCCGCACCCATCTTGACGATCGCTTCGAGCTCTTCGTCATTGAGCTGCGGGGCGGGCAGACTCAATGCCGTACGTTTCCGAAGCTGCTGGGGGTCATTGAGCTTGTTGATCATATCGATGGCCTCGGGAAGGTTCTCGTCCTTCAGGCGTTTGAGCTTCCTCTCATCATCCTTGCGCCGCCGCCTCTCCTCGTCCAGTCGGGTGCGGTGCTCAACCGCCTGCAGTGTCACGTTCGCCATGCCCATGGTAACTCTTGGTGTCTCCTCCGGTCCGACTTCATGGAAGCCCACGGGAGGCACGGCCTCGAAGGGCACTTCCTCCCCATAGTCAATGTACTTTCGTGATTTGTACCTCCGTGAGGTGCTGATGCCTGCAGCCTTGAGCTCTCGCCGCTTCTGGAGTGCAGCAAGCCGTCGTGCCTCTTCCAGTTGCTTCTCACGCGCCTTGCGCTTGGCTTTCTTGCCGCGGGTGTTGGCCAGCCTTGCACGGGCTTCTGACAACATCTCCTTCTCATCCTCATCCATATCAATCGGATCAGCCCTCGCAGGCTTGGTCTCTGGATGAGGATCGATCTCGCCCGGCTTCAATCGGCGCGGATCGTTTTCGTCCATTTCGTCTTTGCCCTGGGCTTGATCCAGAAGCTTCTCGTAGTGCTCCAAGCATTGGTAGGCTGTGCGGCCAACAATCGGAGCTATCGTCCGCCACTGGGTTGGGAAGAGCTTCGCCAAGTGCAGCAACTTCTCCTCCTCCTCACGCGTCCACTCAGTCTTCTTGACACTGGGATCCAGCCATTCGTACCAGCGAGACTTGCACTGCTTGGGACTCTTCCTGGCTAGCAGAGAAGCAACTCGAGGCCAGTTGTTGAGGCCATATTTCATGACCGCTGCCTTCAAGACTTCATCCTCGGAGTTCTTCCAAACACCTCCCTTGATGAGGATCCTCATTTTCGCTTGAAGCACCCGGACTGGCCGGTATGGCGCGCTGAGGAGTTACGTAGGGGTGTGGATGCGCTTCCACGTATTCGACCTGTGTTGAAGTGAAGTCTGGGTTGTGTAGATGCTGTAGTGAAGCAGCTGTGCCGTACGTCCCTGGCTAGGCACTGAAGCAGTCCTACACTTAGCCTTGCATGCCTGCACTGCAAATAATGAGTTGGCTGTTTTGGTCCGCATAGCTTGAGCCCTATATAGCAATTCGATAGTCGGTTTCAGGGCTTGCGAATGTCACTGAGGATCTGATGTTGTAGTTTCGGGCCGTGAAGCATGCAGGATTCCGGCGTTGCCCATGCTATAGTCAAGAAACTATCACTGAGAACCCTAAACCCTAAACCCTAAACCCTAAACCCTAAACCCTAAACCCTAAACCCTAAACCCTAAACCCTAAACCCCCAAAAAGTTAGCTGCAGACAGCAACCCTTGGGTCCCCCCCCAACTGGCAGCCTTTGGAGCGCGGAGCCCCTTGGGTTTCGCGAGCAGAACCTCCAGAGCCAGGGTGCTTTGCCCTAAACCCTAAACCCTAAACCCTAAACCCAGTTTGATTGGGGCTTTAGAGTTGGGTTTGCGACTCTGCGTTTGCTTCCCGTACTTTTCGCAATGCTGAAGAATCCCACTCTGCGGCTCAAACTGATTCAGCACTCAGTTTAGGGGCTTCGTGTATAAGCTATGCGGGTGCCGGAAGAAGCAGCTGCTCAAATGCTAGAGCCCTAAACCCTAAACCCTAAACCCTAAACCCTAAACCCGAACCCTCGACCTGAACCTTAAACCCTGAAACCGCAAACCTGTCTGGCTGGCACGATGAGCAACAAACACCAGCAGTGCCGAGCCTGCACCATGCAGTGGCGAAGTCCTGACGACAAACCCTAAACCCTAAACCCTGAACCCTAAACCCCTTTATTTCCTCTAGGTTCGGTTAAGTTCTTGATCGAGCAAAAACGAAAGGCCTTGAGTAGCTTGACCCTGCTCTTCCTGACCCCTTCACCTTCCAGGTGACCAAACGCTTCAAAACCCAGGCTTCAAGAGCTGGTAGTTGATCAAAATTACTTTCTGCCGGAAACGTCTCTTTCGCCAAAATTAAATTTCCTTTCGCGGAACTTTAGCGCGCCTACAGTAATCGCGCTCACTCCTGAACCCCAAGACCTATAATGACATCCATGGCGCCTACGCAGTACAGCTGCACACATGCACACTTCTTGAGCAGATGCCACGTGGGCTGGGTCCTGCATGGGATACGTTGGACTTTCGCGAGGCTTGCGCGGAGCTTGCACCAATCTTTCGCAAAATTTGACGCTTTCGGAAACGGATTTCCTAAACCCTAAATCCTCAAACCTAAACACTCAATAAACCCGAGACCCTCACTGCGTGTAGTGCGGTCCGACCGAGGCTTTCAGGCAACTAGGCGGGAGAGACGAGGGCGCGAGCCTTATGCCGCGGATGCATAACCGACTGGTGCCTTACGTCAAAAACTTTCGCCACAAATAAATTTCCTTTCGCACCACCCTCTTCGCGGATCTTTCGCGGACACTTATGCATCCTTGACATGTAGGTTTTATATAAACTTCCTTGCAAGGACCTTTTGATCCGCACCCAACTCTCAAAAGTCTTGCTCTCGAAGCTGCCCAAACTCATCCAGTTCAACAATGCCCTCGATGGAGCCCTGAAAATGTTGACTTCTTTGCCAGGACCCCCCTCCTCTTCAGGAAGGGCCGGCTTCAATTCTGCACCCTGCAGCACTGCTGGACGGTCACTTGCCACACATGTGTGCTTGTGCGTGAGGGAGGCTCAGACTCAAACTTCAAGCCCTAGCGCCTAGCTCGGGAACTTCAGATTCCCAAAACTTCCTGGGCCCAGCAAATTGCGCGCGAGCTTCCTGGATGCTTTTTAGTGGGTTGGAAGGTCTCAAGCCCATTAGCTATTAGCCTAAGCAGGGCCCTGACTACCTCAAAAGCACAGTGAGCCCTTGTGCCTCCCGGCGCATTTCCGGCCGCACGCCTTCTTCGCATGAGGCCAGAGGGCCTCCGCTGAGTTTCAGGGTTGCGGCGCTTGCCGGGCTAGACAGCTTCGGAGGATTGTCAGTTTGGCACTTGCACTCGCGTCAGGCAGGCCACCCAATTGTTCAGAGTTCTCGCTACGACAACTAACAAGGAGGATCACCATAAAGCACCAACACACAGGTGCAACATATATATATATATACATATATAGCTTAAGCATAGGTTCCAAAACTTATATGAGTGCCACTCGATCCTCCTTTCACTGTTGGCGGTCTCATAGCTGATTTATTGCAGCTTGTCATCTATCTGCTTCTGTAGCACCTTCAGCGCCTTGTAGCGGTTCTGCAGTTTCAGGTTCCTCTGCTTCTCATGCTCCACCTGATCCCTGAGCTCCTCCACGCGGCTCAGAATTGCCTTCTCTTCTCTGGCCCGGAGCGTCTGGAAGACCTCTGTCTCGATGGCAACGGTTTCCCGCTCCTCGGAGAGTTTCCGAATGTGAAGGAGCGCTTGTCTCGCCTTGGTCATGTAGCCTCCCAGAAGTCTTTCCATTTTCTCCTCCATCTTTTTTGACTTCTTGCTCTCCTTCTGGTGATGAGAGTCTACGATCTCGAACTTGTGCCTGGCGGACTCGGTCCGTTCCTTTCGGCCGAGGCGCCGGCCGTCCACATAGCGCTTGGCAGAGGGCAGGAAAACGTAGGGCTCGCTAGTGCTTTCCTCGAAGGCTGCCTGCACCGCCACTTCGGAGTTTTGACCACCGCCTGCATCCTGTGCAAAAGCCTGCAGCTCCTCCTCCAGCAGCTCGCCAGCAGACTTCAACTCCTCCAGGCTAAAGTCAATGCCCGCTGGTGGAGCCTTCTTCGGAGGCTTGGCGCCCTTGACAGGGAACAGCACAGCGTCACGAGTCACCATAGCACCCATCTCCTCGTGAAGCAAAACTTCTGCCTGCTGCAGCAAATGCTTCGGCCCCTCCAGCACTTCTCCGGCCTGCGACGCTGCACTCTCAAAGATCATCATCTGCGTCTGCACGGGGCGTGGCAAACCCAGTTTTACGGGCTGGCTTTGCTTCTGACGTTCGATCTCTAATCTTTTTTGCTCCTCCTGCGCCCGGCGTTTGTCGGCATCAGCAGCGTCTTCCTCCAAAGGCGCCTGGCTGTCTGCTTCCTCCTCCATGAGATCGGGCATCGAGATCTCCACTTCGTTCATCGGGGCTGGCAAGCTACCCAACGCGGCTTGCATCTGCATGCGCTGGTTTGCCTTCCGGATCCTGTCCGGCATCTGTTCAAGCTCCTCATCCTGATTTAGTGCCAAGCCGTCGCGAAGGCCCTTGCCGGCACCTCCTGGCCCAGGGGTACCACCAGGTCCAGGCGTCTGTCCAAGAAGTGGGTTCGGCGTGAGGCCAGCTGTTGCACCGCGAAGCCCGGGCGTCTGTGCCAGCGGATTCGGCGTAGCTCCAGGCGTCGCACCAGGCGTGACACCACCTGGCGTCATGGAACCTAACATGCTTGCAACCTCCTCACGAGGCGTCACACCTGCCTGCACCTGTGCTTCCAGCAGAACAGGATCCGGGCGCCTTGGGGTCCGAACTGGCGTCGCACCCGGCGTGTCCCCATAGCTTTGAACAAGGCCCGCCGTGGAGGTGTCAGCACTCTCAGCCTGAAGTGCAGCTGCATCCGCACCCATCTTGACGATCGCTTCGAGCTCCTCGTCGTTAAGCTGCGGGGCGGGCAGGCTCAATGCTGTACGTTTCCGAAGCTGCTGGGGGTCATTGAGCTTGTTGATCATATCGATGGCCTCGGGAAGGTTCTCGTCCTTCAAGCGCTTGAGCTTCCTCTCATCATCCTTTCGCCGCCGCTTCTCCTCGTCCAGTCGGGTGCGGTGCTCAACCGCCTGTAGTGTCACGTTCGCCATGCCCATGGTAACTCTTGGTGTCTCCTCCGGTCCGACTTCATGGAAGCCCACGGGAGGCACGGCCTCGAAGGGCACTTCCTCCCCATAGTCAATGTACTTTCGTGATTTGTACCTCCGTGAGGTGCTGATGCCTGCAGCCTTGAGCTCTCGCCGCTTCTGCAGTGCAGCAAGCCGTCGTGCCTCTTCCAGTTGCTTCTCACGTGCCTTGCGCTTGGCTTTCTTGCCGCGGGTGTTGGCCAGCCTTGCACGGGCCTCTGACAACATCTCCTTCTCATCCTCATCCATGTCAATCGGATCCGCCCTCGCAGGCTTGGTCTCTGGATGAGGATCGATCTCGCCCGGCTTCAATCGGCGCGGATCGTTTTCGTCCATTTCGTCTTTGCCCTGGGCTTGATCCAGAAGCTTCTCGTAGTGCTCCAAGCATTGGTAGGCTGTGCGGCCAACAATCGGAGCTATCGTCCGCCACTGGGTTGGGAAGAGCTTCGCCAAGTGTAGCAGCTTCTCCTCCTCCTCACGCGTCCACTCAGTCTTCTTGACACTGGGATCCAGCCATTCGTACCAGCGAGACTTGCACTGCTTGGGACTCTTCCTGGCTAGCAGAGAAGCAACTCGAGGCCAGTTGTTGAGGCCATATTTCATGACCGCTGCCTTCAAGACTTCATCCTCGGAGTTCTTCCAAACACCTCCCTTGATGAGGATCCTCATTTTCGCTTGAAGCACCCGGACTGGCCGGTATGGCACACTGCGGAGCTACGTAGGGGTGTGGATGCACTTCCACGTATTCGACCTGTGTTGAAGTGAGGACTGGGTTGTGTGGATGCTGTAGTGAAGCAGCTGTGCCGTACGTCCCTGGCTAGGCACTGAAGCAGTCCCACACTTATCTTTGCATGCGTCGTACTGCAAATAATGAGTTGGCTGTTTTGGTCCGCATAGCTTGAGCCTTATATAGCAATTCGATAGTCGGTTTCAGGGCTTGCGAATGTCACTGATGATCTGATGTTGTAGTTATCGGGCCGTGAAGCATGCAGGCCAAACATCGCCTCGGTCCTAAGGTCAAAGCTGCAGGATTCCGGCGTTGCCCATGCACCGCAGGTACGGGTACTTCTCCACAGTCCAGAAACTATCACTGAGAATTCGCTCTAGACTGCAATCTTGGGTTCCCCCCCCAACTGGCGGCCTTTGGATCGCGAAGTCGCGGGCTTCGCGAGCAGAACCTTCAGCACCAAGTCATGCTAGAGTTGAGGGCGGTTTGGGTTTTTGGATTTGGGGTTGTGACTCTCACACTTGCTTCCCGTGGCTCTTCAGCCAAGTAGGGGCTGCGCTTCACTGGAAGAAAGTGTATCAGAAGTGCTCCGGACTCAAGCCTCCGGCTTTCCATCATGAGAACCAACAGAACGAACGTAACATCAGAACATCTGAAGGGATCGGATGCCACATCACCTCTAGCAAGCTTCAATGACATGCTGGCGAACAACAATTTCTGGCTTGGCCTGGAAGTGATCGCTTGATGTGTCGAGGCATCTGCATTGGCCACCTTCGAGGCAGGTACGATCCGAAGCAAATCGAGATGGGAGCTCAGCGCAGCGTTTTCCTCAGTCACCTGCTTCAGGGCTAGGAACGTTGCACCCTTGTGGCCGAGGGCTGTGTGGTCTCACCTTGTAGCTTGACTGAGTAGCCCGCGAAGCCATCCTGCAAACAGCAGAACATGGCAGAACGAAGCAACTCTCAAGACAATCCGGGACATGAAGTCCTCAGTCTGTATTCGCGGAGAAGCGACCAAACCCTGGGACGCAAATGCATGCTAAGTCATGCGTAGAGACATAGCCCATGCAGGCCATTTGTTCAGACCTTACCCATTCTTGAGAGGTGCAGCGGCCGCAAACTTCGCTGCTACGCGACGGTGCGTTGTCAGAACCTTACACTCCTGGCGAAGCCTTCTTCCACCCCGAGCTGGAGAATAAGAGTCTTGAGTCTTGATTCTGAACATTCTGGCAAACAACTGAACGCTTCTGGCTGAGACCAGCGCGTGCAAGCATGGATCCTGCCGAGGATTCACATCCTCGGCTCCCAAGAAATAGGGTTTAGGGTTTAGGGTTTAGGGTTTCGGGTTTCGGGTTTAGGGTTTATGGTTTAGGGTTTACTTGTCCCTTTCGCCCTCTAGACCCAGCAGAGCCGTAGCCGAGGGCTTGGGGTTCACAGTTTAAGGGTTTAGGGTTGGGTGGAAGGCTCTATCATAACCCCGCAAAGAAGCATGCGACATGCGGGCACTGACTGCAGAGCTTCTTTGGGTGATGGGCTTCTAAGAAGAGATCAGCAATCACCCCAACCGACGGATCTTGACACCGGCACGTTTTGGAAACTCCCGGACCCTCTCCACCACTGTTCTTTCTTGCCACCGGACTGAAGTCTAGCGACACACAGCTCTTGATGCCACTACCTTCTTATACGCGAGATTACGCCCCGAAGCACCCCTAAACCCTAAACCCTAAACCCTAAACCCTAAACCCTAAACCCTAAACCCTAAACCCTGCTTAAGCCCCCAAGCCGCCAGAGACTTTCAAGTCCATGCTCTCCGCCCCAGGCCTTGGCCGACCTGAGTCTTTGGAGAATTTAGGGTTTAGGGTTTAGGGTTTAGGGTTTAGGGTTTAGGGTTTAGGGTTATGACGTGCCCGAGCACACTAATGGTCAGCACAAACACACCCACAAAATAAAGCACCCGTGACATTAGATATTTCTGAGTGCCTCCTGATCATACCTGAAGGCCTGATGTATGAGTGTGATGAAGTTTTCCGGCGCGCTTGTTTGTGCTGAAGATTGTGCTTTCTCCGGTGCTAGTTTTTGTGCTCATGATTGTGCTTTGTTTTGTGCTCATGATTGTGCTTTCTCCGGTGCTAGTTTTTGTGCTCATGATTGTGCTTTCTCCGGTGCTATTTGTTGTGCTCATGATTGTGCTTTCTCCGGTGCTTTTGTTTGTGCTCATGATTGTGCTTTCTCCGGTGCTATGTTTTGTGCTCATGATTGTGCTTTTTCTGGTGATACTCCTATTATGCTAGTCTTCGAGAGATTTGTGCTCACGATTGTGCTTTCTCCGGTGCTAGTTTTTGTGCTCATGATTGTGCTTTCTCCGGTGCTTTGTTTTTGTGCTCATGATTGTGCTTTCTCCGGTGCTGTTTTTTGTGCTCATGATTGTGCTTTCTCCGGTGCTATTTGTTTGTGCTCATGATTGTGCTTTCTCCGGTGCTGTTTTTTGTGCTCAGAACGCAGCAATGGCACCATGAACAAGCACCAGCAGGAGCACAGTGACTAGCACCACAGAAAAGACCACAAACCAAGGCCCAAAGTGTGATCTCGTAAGCTGAGCCAGGTCCAAACTCGATCAGACTTTCTGGTGCTGGAATTTTGCGCTATGTTTAGTACAAAACCCTTTATTTGACTGTTAGTGTGCCGAGGCAGATCCCAAGTTTAGGGTTTAGGGTTTAGGGTTTAGGGTTTAGGGAGTGGATAGTTACACAATGAGCGCTTAAGGTTTTCAGCGCCGGGGGATTTGGAGGTTGGCAGGCACTTACTTTGGGGTCTGCAGCTGCTTACTGCTTTCGTGCTTCGGAGACGTACTGACGTACTAGGTGCAGATTGACTCAACATGTTGCATGGGTGAGCTGACTTAGGAACTGCTCAAGAACACCTCAGGGCTTCGACAAGGAACTTCGCCAAACAACCCGAGAGCTTTGGGAGCCAGATGCCTCGTTTGAACTCCTTCTGAGACGCCGGCCATACTGATTCATGGCCTCCCGGACGATGAGTCTTTTTGCGAAGATTGGCTCCCTTGAGTTCCCATGCTCCAGAATCGTCCGGCAGTCTGGCCATGGCCGCGCTCCAGGGTTTGTAAGACTCAAACGCCTGCTTCGAAGGTTACCTTTCGAGGCATTGTGGTTGTGATTGGGGGTGATGTTGACTCTGAGACTTGCCGGCGCCCAAACCCCTGATCCCCGACTGAGCCCACAAGACTTGAAAAGGGCTCTTGCCCACGTTTGCAATGCCCTAGAAGCCTGTAAAGCCTAAGACCTACCTATGGAGTAGACCCTGGAAAAAAAGGTACATACTTTTTAGGAGTTTTTAGGCATAAGTAGCTATAGTGGGAACCCAGAACCAACAAAAGTATTACAGTATAGTACTCCAAAGCCCAGACTCAGACAGGGAAGGGGCTCGGCCATGCCAAACCGCACTAGGGCCCCCTTCACCCCCAGGCCCTCATCAGGCCCTCATCCCAACAGCACTACACTGTGTCACTCAACCCTAAACCCTAAACCCTAAACCCTCAACCCTCAACCCTCAACCCTAAACCCTAAACCCACTATACCCAAGCCAAGGGTCCTCACTCCAGGTGATATCCACCGAAGCGCCTTCAACCGCAAGCCAGCCGAACAGTCCGCAACATCCCACACTCCCCGGTAGCATGCAAGTAACTCGCTCGTCTGCAGAATCAGTGAGTTCTGAAAAGCTCGCAATTCCTTGCAACAAGTTGAAACCATTTAATGCCGCGACTCTACAACTTGGACAGCCTGGTCTCTTTAGATCATGCTGCTCGGGGAATACTTACTTAAGAAGCGAGCTCTAAGAAGCGGTGTATGCGGGAGCACGCAGGACATGGTCAAAGTAAGGGCTTGCAGGACCTGGACAAAGTCCCCGAACAGTTTTCAACCTGGAAGCTGCTTCATGCCAAGACTGAGGGCCGCCCCAGTCGCTAGTCACCAGTCCCCTAACCCTAAACCCTAAACCCTAAACCCAAAACCCAAAACCCTAGACCCTAATTAATTAAACCCGACATCCTCAACGCTGCTTTCTTTCTCCAGAGGCTCTGCCGCATTGAAGTGTTTCTTGGAGGTCACAGGTCCCGAGGCATGGACCTGTATCTGTGGCCCTATGGCGCCTACAGGCACCCCTGCACCCGGTTTTTCGCTCACAGCCATTTGCCCAGCACAGAAGGTGATTCCTCTCCAGCAGGTCCAAGACGTAGCTGTTCTTGTCATCCCATTCGGATCTCTACACGCCCCCCCCCCCCCCCCCCCAAAAAAAAAAACCGAAAAAAAAACCGAAAGCCCTCAAACTCTCCTCAAGAAAGACTTTGGACCGCCTGAGGCCTTGCCTTGTGTCGCTTTTGACAAGCCCGCAGCTTGCCAACGCAATCCCACCACACGTTCACGGTAAGCAGCTGTCTTCGAACCCTTGTCACTTGTGATAAATTCTTCAAGATGATAAATTCTTCAAGAAGTCCAGCAACCAAACGGCGAACCTCCACTTCTGTAACTTTGCTACTCACCAAGCAGCTTGTTGCGTTGCACTGCGGGGGTTCTTAGTTCTTGTAACCATCCTTGGAGTACGGCCGAACAGCTGACAGTGGGTTCGGGGCTGCTGCTTGTGCCTACTGCACCATCGGCCTAAGAAATGGGGAGTTTCGAGTTTTGAGGGCTTGAGCATCAAGGCCTACAAGATCTTACTTACTTCTCCAATAACCAAGGGAAACAAAAGGTCAAACTTGATTATTCCTACTAAATAAGGAAACCGTAATGCGACAAGCTACATCGGTAAGGATTGCTCGGGCAGCTACAGGTTCTCCGCAGCACAGGAGTGCTGCTCACCACAAAAGCATAAAAAACAACTCGAGCTACCGCGCGCCACAAATGGTTAGGATCGCATCCCTGCTGAATATCTTCACCTCAAGCTCGACATGCAGCCTCTGCTAGAACTAAACCCGAGGCCCTTCCGGGAAAAGATGCTTCCAAAACCCACAGATGCGAAGATGTGTCAGCATGACAACGCTGATATTTCCCGTGCCATCCCACAATCAGAATCTAGCTAAGCCAAAAACCAACGACCCGCATGCGTGAAGAGGCTCCCTGCAGCCAATCTACTGTCCAGCGATGTGGCTGCTAAAGGTATTCTTGCGGGCGCGGCAGCATTAACCATGCCCTGAGCTTCAGGAGCCCAGCATCTCACACACGTTTGGGGCCACAGACTACCGGTAACCTGTACATTATTTGAAAGACTTGTTTTGAGGTTAGGGGTTCCTCTAAAGACCAACGTCTCGCTTGTTGCGCGAATGCTGCTGTTCTCTCTCTCTCTCTCTCTCCTGTCTTTCTCCCTGCTGTACGTGCCTTTCTGGGGTCAATGTCGAGTTTTCTGGGAGTAGGAATTCAAACCTGAGACAACTGAGAAGCAACGAAGACAGGACCTCCTACTTTGCTGATCTGCATGGGTTGATGCAGGTTTTGCAGGGCGTTGTTAAGCCATCCCACACTTGGGCGAAAAGCTTATGTATGTGTGTATCTATATGTATATAATACACATACATATTTGTATATTCATGTTTATATCACACGCCCCTTTTGTTGCTTACAAGAAAACTATTGAATTTGGCTTCTTTGCATCCTGAATAACGAATACAGGTGGAAGGGAAGTCCCCAACCTCACCCTCCCTTCTGTTAAGCCGCGCATGCTTGTTTCCAAGAAAGCATTCACAACCTGTATGACTTGATTCGAGGAAGGCCCTTAAAATCCCTCTGAAAAATAGAATCAGAGATAGAAGGGCAATATGAATGACAGAAAATGAATGAAGGAACGAAGCATACCAGCAGATGTTTGCAAGCATGTTTTTATTGAATCTACGCTGCTTCAAGCCCCCCCCCCCCCCCCTGCAGCTCCTGTTTTCAATAGACATGAAGACCTTGGCTCATGACCAGACTCCTCTCACTGCCCATCCTACGATCAGTATTTTTGCAATTGGCTTGAAAGCAGTCTTTTGGTTGTTTCAACGAATCCTCGGTATGCCCTCGGGACATTTTACATTTTCCCTCCTTCCTGAGATTTTCCTTCTTTCCTTATCTCCATTCAGCTTCTAAAGCCAGGTTCCATTGCCTATGTCGTAACATCATGCTTTGCGACAGCCGTAATTTTCAAGCGAACGCAGCATGTAGAAGATGCGACCGGTTGTTTTGACAAGACAGGTGGCCGAGAAACAAGTGCGTGCATTGCCCAGAAATGGGCAGGACTAGCGGGGGCGAGGAGGGCCGAAAGAAATAGCGGATGAAGAGCGGGACCCCAAACCCTAAACCCTAAACCCTACACCCTAAAACCTTGGGACGTCAAACAGGAAGCAAAATTTGGGGGTGTCGGAGCTAGGTATTGGAGCGCAAACATGAAGCGTGCCCGAGATGGTCGGATAGATTTGAGCGAAGAAGCCTCCTGTAGCGCAACGAAAGGTGCCCTAAACCCTAAACCCTAAACCCTAAACCCTACACCCTAAACCCTAAACCCTAAACCCTAAACCCCCGGAAATTCGCCCTTCAAGGTTGATCGTGGGAGAGCGGATGTCGAAACCGTGAGGGCTCTTCAGGCACGCGAGGCTGTCACAAAGTTGAGTCTGGATTTTGGCATGGTTTGACCCTAAACCCCAAACCCCAAACCCTAAACTCTAAACATCCCTGAACCCTTTTGGCTTTTGAGTTTCCACTTCGTTCAGGCTGGGTTCTAAGCGAAGGAAGCTAAAGCCAACGCTGGGACATGCTGGGTCTCAGCGCATCAAGCCGTGTCCACGCTGCCCCACAACTCTCAGCCATGGCGTTTTCTCCGGACAGCAAAGTACTTGGGTGGTGGTCTGGACCTTGCATGATCCGAAGTCCACCTAAACCCTAAACCCTAAACCCTGAACCCTAAACCCATGTCCTACTACATGTTGTAAGTTGTACCTCCTCTGGCCTTGTGGGTCTAGCACTAGCAGCCTTGCAGGCAAGGCTGTGCAGAACCCCAAACCCTAAACCCTAAACCCTAAACCCTGAACCCTAAACCCTAAACCCTAAACCCTAAACCCTAAACCCTAAACCCTAAACCCTAAACCCTAAACCAAAGTTGCATGACCCCGAAGCCCTACGTGAACGGCACAACTCCAAATCACAAGCGTCCTAGCTCTCTGCCTCCAGACCCCCAAACAAAGGTATTCACCTAATAAGAAGACATGCCTGCCACCCCCCACTGCACGATGCATGCTCTTGGCGTGGGCCCAAACATTGGAACACTTGACTCACTTGACTAATGCCTGCAACCCTAAACCCTAAACCCTAAACCCTAAACCCTAAACCCTAAACCCTAAACGTCAAAGCCTTTGGGAGGGCGCATTGCTTGCCATGGTCGTGGAAGTGGGCACGCTTTCCGGCGGGACGTGGCCGATGAATTTCATGCTCAAGGATGTCTGCCCTGAAGATCGTGTCAGAATTTGCGGCTTAGGTTTTTGCAGACTAGTTCCCTCAAAGCCTCTTAATTTCCAGCAGATCTTCAGGGGTGGGAGATTGAATTTGGATGCAGATGTCACCCTCCAAGCGCACTGCTCTCCTTTCGGGGTGGGGCTCAAGAGCCTTAAAGGCTGGGGTGATTCGATTTTGAGGGTTACAGCTGACATGGGGGGGGATTCCGAAATTAGGGGTACCTCATTGCAGTCTTTACTCTATGGCTTACTATTTGCGGATCTAATGTAGGGGTCCCCTATTTTCCTAAGTAAACCCCATGTTCCGCGGAGCTGTGGAGAGACTAGGGCTCATGGTAAGGGCGATGCCCAGTGTGAGGGCAAAAGCGGTCAGAGCAGAAGAGGCTGCAAGGTTCGGCAGCGTGTGCCGGCAAAGTTCAACAATAGAAGGAAGTAGTGAGTTGAGGGTTTAGGGTTTAGGGTTTAGGGGCCAACAGTGCCACTGATTTACACTTGATGGCTGCCCGGACCAAAAGCAGTTGATATTGCTTACTCAGCCGTCGACCGTCCCAACTGCAACACCCTGAGTCTTGAACATGAATGGCCATGATACAGCATGCCTGCCACTTGGGACCTCCTGTCAAGGCGGCAGCAGGACAGCTACAAATAGTTGCAATAAAATACTCACGCACCTGCGCGGCATCAGCCTACACCGCTTCTAGTGAACCCTTTACTTCGACACGCCTCGCTACAAAAAGAGGGCTGACATAGTGGCAGCAGCCACCCAACCTTGGAAGAGCAGCCTCAATGCCCTGTGCAGCAATGGCCCTGGCTTCCCCACAGGGTAGCATCGGAGCCCAACAGTACAGTGCGGTAGCGCAGGTACTTGGAGGTTCATGGTACTAGTTGACCAGATATAGCTGTACTCATAACAACCTACACCCTCAACCCTTTCAAACCCAGGACTGAGTCTCCGAAACCCTAAACCCTAAACCCTAAACCCTAAACCCTAAACCCCAAACCCTAACCCTAAACCCTAAACCCTAAATCCGAAACCCGAAACCCAACTGGTCGTTGAACATGTTTTCGGAGGCTGTTTTTTGGGGGCGACCTCCCGGTTCGAGCATACCCTAAACCCTAAACCCTAAACCCTGAACCCAAAACCCTAAACCCTAAACCCTATGCCCTACACCCTACACCCTAAACCCTAAACCCTGCACACAAGAACATGTTCCCAGGATCGGGGCTTCCTTGCCAGGGCAGCTGCTGCAAAGCTGCTGTACCAAATTAAAATTTATCGCACGAATTTAAGCTGCATCCTCCTAAACCCTAAACCCTAAACCCTAAACCCTAAGCCCTAAGCCCTAAACCCTAAACCCTAAACCCTAAACCCTAAACCCGAAACCCTAAACCCTAAACCCTACCTCTGCGGCCCAAGCCGTGCGGCCGGTCGCTCTGCATCGAAAAGCCTGTTACGGAGAGGATGGCAGCCTCATGACTGACTTTGCAAGCATGTATTTCTGAAAGCCGGCCTGGGGATTTCCTGGCTGGGGGTTTAGGGTTTAGGGTTTAGGGTTTAGGGTTTACTCGGCGCTATCTCTGAGTCTGAGCAACTGAGGGCGAGTGCACTGTGCACCAGCACATCAGCGGGACCATCCCCCAGCAGTACTGGAACTGCAGGGCGGCTTCAGGGTTTAGGGTTTCCTGCTTACACCACCCACCATTGGCAGCGCACACTAGCACTTGGTGGAAAACCTTGAGGCGCTACCTGGTTTAGGGTTTAGGGTTTAGGGTTCAGGGTTCAGGGGGAATTGGAGGTGTTTGCATTCAGGCTTGCGGCCGTTTAGACTCTGTAGGGCTTCAGAAGTCTTTCGCAGGACTCCGCAGTTGTGATGCTCACCGTGTCAAGGATGTGTTAAGGGCTACTAGCAGTCCTTAATAGGGAACATATAGCATCCCCTACATATGATAATCCCCATTAAGGATTGTTCGTATAAGGGGGAACATCACAAGTTTGCTGCTGCGTGATTGAATGGCTGTCTTATCAATGCCAGGCCGGCAGACGAGCAGCTTCATTGGGATAAGAGGTGTGCACAAGCCCGTTTATCAACGCAGGTGCCAGGAAAGCGAAAGAGGCACGTGCTAAGCCTGTTCATGCCATTCACTCAGTCAAACGCGTAAAGCAAAGCTAGGCTAAAGCAGAGAAGCTTGAATAGTTCAGGGTTTAGAGTTCAGCGTTTAGGGTGGCAGTTTGTGTACAATCCCTCCCTCTGCACATCGTGGGTACGTTGTGGGGTAACAGCTGTTGGACCTCAAGGGTGGAGCAGTTGGATGGGACCTCCCTACTCCCTGTCAGGACCCGGGCCTTACATGGCTTGACAGCTCAAGAGGCATCAAGAGCACGGTGCTTCACATCTAGTTCGGTCGCTGAGGCCCCCAAAGTTACCAGCTTGATGTTCCCTGGCCATGGTAGTACATGCGGAGCTATGGAACACGCTTTGCGGCGCCGGCGCTGTCATTTCGTAAATCGGGCTTGGTGAGAAGTAACGGTACAACATGAAGCCTGCTCGCAAAAGCCGCTGCAGGCCAACGGCTTTGCAAACGCCATGCACAGGATTTCTAGCTTCGATGCCGGTGCACCCCTCTCTGAATCAGCCTCCGGGTTTAGGGTTTAGGGTTTTGGGTTTAGGGTCAATGCCCTGAATGCCACCATCGCCCCGCCAGCCCAACGCCTATCAGCAGGCAGCGGGGACCAGCGATGGTGGCGCTGACGTCTGCGCAGCAAGCAGGCTTCAATGAAGCTGGCAAAAGCCACGCGGCAGGAGGCCATTTTGCGGTGAGAACACCGAGACCAAGTTATCCTACGTCTGTCAAGCCCCCAGAAATCCAGAGGTCCATAGAAAAACAACAACACATGGCAGTTGCGGAGACTCGGAATTGAGGTTTCGTGGGGAGGGGGCGAGGGGCCCTGCAGAATTTGCATGGGTTCCGTGGTGGTGCCCTCCTGCCCCTGGCGTGGGAACAAGGCCAACTTCTCAGTAAAAAACCATGTTCGGCGATGTGGAGGATCTCAGCAGTTGGCCACGTGTTGCATCCAGAGATGGAACGTATGAAGCCTTAGAAGCCTTTCTCTCTCAGCTGAGGTCCTCCTTGCGAAGTGTAGTCACCTAGGGCTGGATCTGGGTCGTTTGAGAGTGCTGAAGCACACTATCAAACAAATACTGGAGTTCTTGCTCATGTTGATGAAGGAAAACACGACACAAAAATCGCTTTTGTGCAGGCCAAGCCAAGATTTCAAAACGAAGAGTTCGTGCCGGCGCAACTCTAAGGCTTTTTTTGACAGTGTAACGACCTAGGGCATCTTTTTCGTGTGAATGGAATTCGCTAAAGGAGGCATGTTCTCAGGAACCATATTTACTTGTCTTCAAAAACCGCTCCATAACGTCCAGCAACTGTCGCAGCATCCTTGGTTCCTGATTTTGCCCAACGGGTGCCAGAGGGCTATCCGCAGTTTAGGGTTTAGGGTTTAGGGTTTCGGAACGGTTCGGAATGGGTTCAGGGGTTGCGTGTGGAGGTTTGCAAGGTCGGAGCGGTTCGGGACGTTTTCGACAGGGCACAAAGAGAACCTGCAAATAGTTCCCAGAGCCAAGTTCCTGCAACTAACAAACAGCCCACCAGGTAGCAAAGATCAAAACTCATGATCGCCCTGGATATTGGGCTTACCATCTCGCTCTTGTCTGCAAATTTCTATGGTCTGCGGGCACAAAGTAAACCCTTCAAAAGCTGACACGTGCTCTGATGCAGACTGGGCTCCCCGCCCCTCATTCACCGGGGCCGTGGCGTTATATCACAAGAACCCGCCGATTTGCCGAAGCACTCGCTGGGCGTTCCTCAGTTGCCGTGCCCTCATGCATTCTTGGCTATGTGGACAATTCATGCTGGTAGCAGTTGCCTATGAAATTATCTGAATTAAGGCCCTTTCCAAGGCAAGTCGGGATCATGGGTTCTCGTTTCGTCCTCTAAATAAGGGGAGGAGGGGAGGAGGGACATTCAAGAGAGCTTTATATTTCTACAACCTCCAAAACCTAAATTGCGAGTGTCACTGTGCCGTTGCGATTGCTTTGTCGCTTCCGTGCTTCCAGGTTCAGCCAGAGCCATTCATTTGGCTAACTGATTTTCGAAACGGCCTTTGATGATTTTGTACGACGGTCTGTTCTGATTTTTGCCGCGTGCGTGCCGCTTGCTCATGAGCGAATCTGGACGTGTTACCCAAGCGTAGACTCCCTGCAACGTGTGATGTGAAAGCACAATGAGGTGCTGTATCGTGCAACCGAGGCATCGGTGCATACTTTTGCTACGTGATTAACGACGTGGATTTGCCACTATGACGTCCCTGGCCGAACCATGACGCCCCCCTGCCCAGAGAGTCCATCCATCGTCCAGAAGATATGAACAATGACGAAACGTTCACGCTACCAGTGCATGCAGCAGCAAATCGATGGCCGAACCATGTACAAGAGCAGCTACGGCCGAACCATGATAAACGCCCATGCTACGCAACACCCATCTGCCAGAATCTAACCCTGCATGCACTACATCCAGGACGGAAACTTGACTATCATATAGGGGTCTCAGTAATTAGAATAGGCTTTTTGGGGGGGAAGGGTCTATTATAGTATAACTATAAAGGAACCATAAGGGAATACTACTAGTCATTATTCCGACCCCTATATTACGTCCATGCGATGAAAGCATCCATCGGCCAGAGCATCTCTCAGTGTTCGCTGTGAGCCGCCTTCCCCTCTGCCAGTGCCCAACCCTTGCTTTGGATACTTCCATAGCTATTCTGAAGAACCCGTTGCTTCATGTGTCGCATGCACGTGCCACGGCTGCCATGGCCACTGACTTGGGTCCTCGCGCGGCCGGGCGCTTTGCTGCATTGTTTTGGACAGTGGATTGGCATCCGAGGGGCCGACCCGACTCACGACTCGCTATACATGCCTGCTCGAACTGAACTCGAAATCACCAATGAATCCACCAGAATGCACGCACAATACTGTCTAACCCTAAACAAACCAAAAAAGCAAAGAAGCGCAACATCCCTGTTAAAAAAGAAACGACTTGTCAAACTCACAGAAGCCTTTCAGCTCACTGCACTGCGGCTGCATGTTGCCAACAAAGGTCCTCTTGCGTAGTGAACTTCCCAAAGAGACTCGATAATGGAGCTTCCATTCGCTACGCGTTGATGAAGCTGGATCATGCCCAAATTTAGGGTATGACTAGGTCTTAGGGGCAGCAAAACTGGCAAGTACACTGCTCAGAGCTGTTTTGCTACAGGTCGAGTGTCGGTGACATGTGTTCGAAACACGTCGGACTCAGACATACTAGTTCATCCATTTAGCTGCAGGACAAGCTTCATCCAGGCAAGCGGGTGTTGGCAGCCTCGGCTTTCTGCGCATTGGGGACATCCAAGCGCGGAACCCCAAACTTTCCAAGCATAAACATCCGACTTTCAATCAACTTGAACCGAAACCCAGGGTTTAGGGTTTGGGATTTAGGGCTTTTTTTCGCGTTTAGTAGGGTCCAACTTCTCAAACCTGCAGCAGCCTAGGCCAGGCGGCCACATGGGACTCGACCAGGCAGTCGCCGGGGGGGTACGCTCGGAGTCGGCGGTGGTCGCAGTCAGGGCCGGAGAGTACGTCCTGAGGCACAGTGGTTTTGGGGTTGGGGGTTTAGGGTTTAGGGTTTAGGGTTTAGGGTTTATAGCGTCGCAGGTTTGTAGGGCCATAGGGTATAGGCGCCGAAGCAAAGGGGGGTCCCCTTGATTCCGTCTCGAGCTGCAGAGTTTCATCAGGCGCCCCCGAGCTGGTGCAGTAGTACTGTCGGCAGCTAAACCCTAAACCCTGAACCGAAACCCTAAACCCTAAGCCCTAAACCCTCATCTCTCCTCTCGTTCTTAATCCTGGCTCCTGGCTTCAGGCGTTTGCGGGCTGGGGATCGTGGGACATCGCCAACTCCATGCCCGATGCAAACGAAGGTGCACAACTTTCTCTGGCGCCGGCTCAGGAGCAGCTGGGGGCCTCAGTGCTGGGAGGTTCCTGGTACTTAAGAAGCAAGTAAAACTAGACGTAGAACCCACTTATAAGCCCCTGAACTTTTGTTGGGTTATAAGTGCAATTACTCTTTGGTGAGTGCCATGAACCTCCAAGTAGGAGTTTTCGAGTGTCCTTACGGAGAAGTGGGGAGTATTACGGAAACTTTGGGTTACATAGCCTGTGAACCCTCCTCCTTTAAGGATCACTGACATACATACGTGGTCCGCGCAGGTCCTGCTCACAGCTTCGGCCGCTAGACTAGGAGGTACGGAGGGGCTCGGAAGAATGCGTGCCAGAATTATCAGAGCGCTCTGAGTCGATTGCTGGAGGACTGTGGCCTGCTGTCCGTCGCAGAAATGGCCTTCCGAACTGCCTTTAACAACATAAAGAGTACTTCACCAACTCGAACGTCAATCAACCTTGCTGCCATAAGTTGGCCATCACAAGCTCACACCCTTGCACTACCTGCTGAACTAATTAGACAGCATGTGGTTGTGAGCTGCAGTTCCAGAACCTTGCCTGAGACTGTGCAAACGCGCTTGCGGTCTTTTGTTTGTTTTTCCTCCTCGGGCGCTGTTACACATCCTTGGAAGAGACAAAACTATGTGCAGTCAATCAGCTGCCAAAGTTCGCTCTTATGCTTGCGGAATCTTGCGGACGCATCACTCTTCGCAGCTCTTTACTGCGGGCACCATGCGTTCAACGCGCACTCTAAAACTATATGCTCCCTTGAGTCGGGGCTGGGGGGGAGCAGCCGCACAGCAAAAGCATTTATTATTGAGATTCTATATATATATATATAAATATATGTGTATAACAATATATATATATATGTATATATATATAGATATATATATATATATTATCCACAAGTTCTTCAAGTGCACACGGCCTAGCTTAGCGAGAACTGATCGACAATGCACACAAGGGTCCATGACAAGGAAGCACACACACGTACTCTCCCTCAAAATTCGGCGGCATCCCACTGGGGGGGATGGAACTCACTCGGCTTTGAGCTTGTCCAAAAGTCCAACGATCTTGGCCCAACACGCCCCATCCTGCAGAGTTGAGCCCTCGTTCTGGTTTTGGTTGCCCCAGGGCGTTTTCAGGGCTTAGTCGCTCACACTCGGAAGAGCCAGGCGAGGCACGCACTGTCCCGGAGTCTCTCTGTGATCAGGGTTTAGGGTTTAGGGTTGATGTCCTTTTCCCTCTTATACAATGGAAGAGAGGCAGCCCTTTCCAGAAGGCTTCGGTATGCTTACAACTCCCGAAGGAAGTCGGGGCGTCGACACTAAGCCTGCACGTCCAACGAACACTTCTAAACCCTGAGCTGTGATTTGGGTTTAGGGCTTAGGGTTTAGGGTTTAAGGTTTAGGGTTTAGGGCTTAGGGTTTAGGGTTTAGGGTAGTTTCCGCGGGGTTTAAGCTGTTGTAGGTACTGAACTTCATCTGCGTTCCGAGCATGGAATCGCAACCTGAGACTCCCACGGAGCCTCGAACAGAAGCTATGTGCCCTAAAGATCCCGGGGACCTAACGTGGCGGACCAAGTTGACCGAGACACTAGCGGAAGTCGTGCCACTGGAAGTGTTGAATTGCTAAGAAGCCATATCGCAATCTTTAGTATGTTTATTGTCATGAGTACTACAAGAACAACTAATGCTACTACCATTGCTGTTGTTACGAACATGAGCTATAACGGGAACCCAGAACCAAAAACAGTATGAAAGCATAGTACTCCAAAAGCCCAGATCCCTAAAGGTATGAGGCCTGCAACGCGCCGGCTGAGGTGCAGGGCACATCCTCCATATGGCACGTGAAACCATCTGCGACCAGATCCTTCGGGGTTTAGGATTTCTTTTGGTTTTTGGTTTTTAGGGTTTAGCAACCTGCCTCCTCTCCTACAACAACTACTCCGAAATTCCTCGGCTCTCCTTGATTGGGGGCTGTACGGCCGGGGGTGGGGGTTCCCACTCACTGCGCCTCCTTTGCCCTCCGCTGCATCTTCAGGGGGGTGGCCACTGAAGTGCCCCTACAGGCACCTACGAGTACGTCCTCGCAAGCCAGAATTTGGAGTGACATCTCAGCCCACCCTAAACCCTAAACCCTAAACCCTAAACCCTAAACCCTAAACCCTAAACCCTAAACCCTTAAGTGCTTTTGAAGCCCTCAGACCCCAGGGGTGAGTTTCCCAAGCACTGCGCAGCATGCCGGGACATCGCCACCAAGCTGGCATAAGTTGGTAGGGGCGATACGCAGCCCTGCCCAGCTGGCGTAGTCTAAGGTGTACCCCAAACCCTAAACCCTAAACCCTAAACCCTAAACCCTCCTAAGCACCAATGTTTGCTGCCCCCGTCCTTCCACAGACCTGTTTGCTGGTCGTCGAAGTTCATGCATGAGTCGGCGTTGGAGGATGTGAGCGACTTCTTCAGCTCGAAGACCTTCGCGTGGTGTACCGTGATGTGGCAAAGAAACCCTTTAGGGTTTAGGGTTTAGGGTTTAGGGTTTAGGGTTTAGGGTTGTGGGGTTTACGAAAATAGGGGCCCCCAAATAGTGTAGGATTCCCTAATTTCGGAAAAAAACCCCGTGTGCCAGCAATCCCTCCAATCCCTCCACCCCACCCCCGACCCACCCGAGGCCTTGTTGGCCACCACTTGAGTGTACGGATCCTCTCCGTCTTTCACGCTCTTGACCAACTTGAACTCCTGTGGGCCAAAGGGAGCTGTGGGGCGTAGATTGCTTAGATTCTTAAGTAGTTCCTGCGTGGTAGGTCAAGAAGCCTACAGGTTCGGAATGACTGGAGGGCCCCACCCAATCCCTATGACAAGCACGCGGCCCACGAGGAGTTGGACGGACGGAGTTCAAAGTCCTGGCCAACGACAACCGGACCTCCTACAACTCAGGCTTTCGACCGTCTAAGCCAGGAAAGGGCCCAACCTCGTGCTAGCAGCATATGGTAACATGAAGAAGCGAATAAACACCCCAAACGTTCCCAAAGTTGATGCCGGGCGGTTGAGCTCGCAAGCTGCGAAGGGGGGGGGGGGTTTAGTAAGAGCAGTTCCCTAAACCCTAAGCCCTAAACCGCTACTCTCCTTCACCAGGTTGGGAATGAGCTCGCGCTGTAGAGCAACATCGCTCCTTTGGAACACGTCCTTTGTAGACAGAGCGCTGGATTGCGTCGCGTCTTGGGATACTTGGTGGTTTCCGAAATTTGGGTTTAGGGCTTAGGGCTTAGGGATCCGAGGTTAGGGGTGCCCTTTTTGGGGTCCGTATGATAAGGGAATCCTTCTGTTTGAAGGGTCTATCTTCGAAAGCCCCCATATTTCCAAAGCAGGCACAGGGATTGAAGTCTCGACATGTCTGGTACTAGAATTGTCGACATTTGTGGCATTGTATAGGCATACTCTGGAAATACAAGAAACACGTTCAGAACTCTGAGCCGTTGTGTCAACTGTCCATGATCTGTGCCTTTCCACTCTTCAAGCCAGGACCAACTTCTGAGGCCCTTTTCTTGCTGCAGCCTGATCCCCGAAACTCGACCATCAGAAAACCTAGATCACGAACAAAACCTTTCTCACGCCACAGATATATGGTCGCCTTTGGGCACTTGCCATTTCGTTCATGCAAGTGGCCCTGCCCTCACCATAAGCTCCAACATCTGAGACAGCACCAAACATCCCAACTCTCGTCACTCGCCTCTTGCATGCCAGGTTTCAATGGTGCTCTTTCTGAATGACTCGCTGGGGCCTTCCATCGATGTCTGACAGTTCAACTTCGTGTTGTACTCATCAAACCAACCTTGGCTGAGACTCTGCAGAAGAAAAGAGGCTGCTGGGCCCGGGACGCACCAAAGCCTACTGCGGCATGAGCCCTCGTGCACCCTGCCGCGACCATTGCTGAAGGTCCTGAAGGTCCTTGCTGTGACAACACGGCACGCTACGACCTGACCCCCCGAAATGGCCCCTTATAGGCGCAAAAGCTCACATCAGAAGGGGAGCTTTTGACGTTGTCCAAAGTGTAGGGGTACGGCACGTTCTTGTCCGCGCAGCCCTTGCAGTTCTCCTGGAACCTTGGGTTGGGGGGGCAAGGGTTTGACGGAAGGTGTGGATCGAGAACTTGAGTCGCGCCTGTGCCGGTGCTCATCGGGTTCAAGTTGTGAAGTTTGCTGGAAAGTCTGGGCAAAACGGAAGACAGGGGGCCTTCGTGATGTCATTCACGCACTTTGCTACGGCCTGGAATTTGTACCGCATGGCTTCACGGCTTGCGTGCCACAGGCGCTACTGACAACAAACCCGAAACGACCGGTACTGCTAAGCAGAGAGCGGGCCACTCCCCCAGCCCAAACCCGCGAAGCGGTCTCCTAGCCTTAAAGCAAGAAGACACAACCGTGAGGAAATCCCTTGGCCATCGGGTTCAGTGGCATCTTCTGGTACCTGTCCCAGTCCGCCTGGAGCAGGTTTCATGGGCCCGGGTTTAGGGTTTAGGGTTAGGGTTTAGGGCTTAGGGCTTAGGGCTTAGGGCTTAGGGCTTAGGG
Organism: Symbiodinium natans; assembly: GCA_905221605.1. NCBI lineage: Eukaryota > Dinophyceae > Suessiales > Symbiodiniaceae > Symbiodinium > Symbiodinium natans. Next base: position 39,577 of record CAJNDS010001757.1, read on the forward strand.
TTTAGGGTTTAGGGTTTAGGGTTTAGGGTTTAGGGTTTAGGGCTTAGGGCTTAGGGCTTAGGGTTTAGGGCCCATGTGCTGTGGGATGATAAGGTCATCGGAGTCGTGCGACCCAAAGCCCTCAATCCTGCAAAAGCCCTTTGAGTGGAACCGCCGTGCGCGTCAAACCCTGAAAGCAACACCACCCCATGTCAAAAGCTGACGATGCCATGGCCACAATTTAGCGCGTTTAGGGTTAGGGCTTAGGCTTCTGGATGTCGGTGTTAAGAAGGGGCAGAGATGGCGCCATCTTTGCAAAGGGGGGCAAGTCTAGAAACACGCCACGCGCAACCCGCAACTCCCGGGTGTGTAACGTCGGTCGGGCTCAGTCCGACACCATCAAGAATGTCGCAATGCGCTGTTGAAGCACGCAAAGGCCAGGCGAGTCAGTTGCTTGCAAAATGCTGCACGCCACATGCCCTGCACTGCATCGCAGTGGTGTAGTGACTTTACACCACCGTTCGCCCATGCTTTTGTAAGATCTGCGACGCTGGAACACTGGAAGAACCCTTACACGTCGAGGGTGTCCGGAGCTGCGGGGGCCCGAAGCATCTGTTGTAGTACCCCCGTAGATGTATGTCGAGGTGGACCCCTATGCCCGAAACACTCGAACCTTTCGCACCCAGGCCGCTGAGGAGCTTTTTGGACTTGATTCGTCCAGCATCATAAAACTCAAACCGAAAATCCGAAACCTGGTCAACTCCAGAAGCACCTGGTTAGTTCCTTTCGAGAGTGGAACGCTGTGGGCGCGTTCTTCAGCCAGACTTCGTGGGTTTCTTTCGGGGTGTTGGGCCCTCTAGAACAGGAACCGATGCATCAGGGACAAATGCTTGTGGATGTCAAACGGCTCATTTCAAAAGAACTATTGTGGAGACCCACAAATAGATAAACGATTCTAACGAGATATGTAGATGCTGGGAATATGAAAATGCCCGTAGGAAAATACATGAGGCATTGCATGCTTCTTTTGACCAGGCCTGTCCAACGCACAGAGAGAAAAAACAAAAAAAAAAAACGACACTTAATTGGAATTTTACGAAAATTTGGGACCTCTATAATGGACCCCCCAAAATTGGGCTTTCCTTTATAATAAGGACCCGGCCCCAAAAAGGGTACCACTATTTTCGGAAACCCCAATATCCCTATAACCCTAAACGCATAGGGGTATTTCTCAAAATAGGGGTACCCCTTTTTTATACCCCAAATGAATAGGATGCCCTTACTAAGGACAGGTGAGTTTGGAAACGAGAAGACTGTAATCAGACATCTTGTGAGTAATACCCAGTAGCCGCGGGGAAGCGAACATATTGTGAGCAGACTAGGTATCATCTGATGAATATCCATGATATGTAAACGGGTCAAATGGGAATGCTGTGAGCAGACATCTATTTTCGGGACTTCCCAACGGTGCAAATAGTTACTTGAACACGGATATCTTGGTGTGCATTCCCAGTGCTTCCCAACGGTTTTGCAACAGTGTTGCCGAAAAGATGTAGGCGGTTCTCATGTCGTCGTCGTGAAGAAAAAATTGCTGGGAGGGATTTGGGGAAGGGTGTTACACAAGACCCCACGGAAACAATTAGCAACCACAATCAAAAGAAATCTAATCAGTTCTTTTCTTTCAGATGAATTTCAGGTAATGATGCAGACGGACAATGCAAGACCTGGAACATAACGGGCATGCTGTTTCAGCTACGCTCTTGACGCTGAACGCAGCTTGATCCCAAACATCTGACGCATCCTATATCCCTTCGCCCTACAATGGTATGGGCGAGCCCCGAAGAAGGGCCTTGCAGTACTCGTAAAACTTGTGCACCGGGTGCATCGTGTGGATCAGAGAGTACCTCCCAGGGGAGCTGTTGAAGGCTGCAGGCTGAACTCTACAATTTTTAGGATGTTCAGTGTTCCGCTTCTGGTTAGGATTTAGGGTTTAGGGTTTGGGGTTTGGGGTTTAGGGTTTAGTTTAGTGCAACAGCTGCGGGATCGGAAGGCGTTTGCTGGGGGGGATGCGTGGAGCCAACGCGTCCCAAGGACCTCAACTACAAAAGCGTCTCCCGCATGGGAAGCCCAAACCGGTTTCCAGGGCGGGCAATTATACCCTATAACCCCTCAAAAAGACCCTTAATAGGGTTGACTATGGGGACTACAGGGCCTAATAGCCCATCTGAGTTGAAGCCTGACTAGCCCTGATTGAAGCGTACTCGGGCTGGTGCCCGGATGATATAATCGCTGCGCTTGCAAGTAGCGCCCTGAGCATGCAAACCCGAAACATCCCTAAGCCCAGGTATGGACTCAAAGACCCTAAAACCCAAAGAGCCCAATGTCCCTTAATTAGGGAATATTGCTTAATTTATATAGGGATTCTTAATATGGTTTAAGGTATCTTCCTTAATTAAGGGGTATTGGGCTCTTTGGGAACCCCGTGCATTTTCTGCCACGGGCACTTGTAGGACGCCTCGTCGCCGAAAGCGCGGCCGGCATTCGGGAAATAGCCTAAGGAGGGCATTGGGTGTTTAAGAATCTCGCAAGGGGCCATGCGCGCAGACCAGACCTGATTCCGAAGTCCATCAGACCCCTGCTCACTATGATTTCAAACTACCCTCCGCGACCATGTGCTTCCGGACTGTTGCAGTGGCCCTGCGACCTGACTCCTGTGTCAAGCAGATGCAAGGTTCGCATGTCAAAAGCCGAGATAATGAAGAGGTTTAGGGTTTAGGGTTTAGGGTTTAGGGTTTAGGGTTTAGGGTTTAGGGTTTAGGGAGTTTAAGCCGGAATGTGCCCGTGCCCCTGCACCATGCCATCGGCTGCACTGGCCCACGGAACGCTTGCTAACTTCGACTCGGCAGCTTCCGAACACGCCGCCAGCCCACATCTCCTGGGAAGGGAAGGCGAGCGATGGGGTTTAGGGTTTAGGGTTTAGGGTTTAGGGTCCCGTTTTCCCATTGTATCGCCTGTTTACTGAAAAGCAAGAATCCCCGCTTCTGCTTTGGCACTATGAAACCAACCAGCACGGTGATCCCTCTCGGGTTTTGGAGGTTCGGGCTTCAAGATCCGCGCCGGGCATTCCATCGCCCCAAACGCAGAAGCGTTGCCATCCGAGCGAGCCCTTATAAGCCCCATCTTCACAACGCAAACGCGCCAACTCATCTCAAAGAAGCTAGGGTGGCGGAAGCCTGGAGCCCGAATGCAAAACATGCCGTCGCCGAAGACCCAGGCAAGGCGCGTACTGAACGTTGGTCATGTACACGGGCTGGTCCGGCTGTGTGTCGCTCTTCTTGTGCACAGGCAGCAGCTTCCTCGAACGAACAGCCGACCTCTACGACTCCGATAGTGAGCTGTTCTCATGAAGGCTCCAACAAATCCGGTTCGAGGATATCTGCTGTTTCTCTACCATGCTCCATCAACGGGGAATCTGTGACCTGCCATCGGATGTCTTCCTGTCTACGACAAGCCATGGCTCCTGCGTGGCACGCGAGGGAACGTCGTGCCGAAGCTTTGGTCCAAATTGCCCTACAGCCCTCAGCTGGTGCAGGCTAAGAGTCATCATGCCTTGCGCGACCGCCTCCCTGAACTCCCAGGGGTGATTGTGCATGTAGTACCACCTGAGTCCCAAGGTTGCAGAATTGGGATAGCTCGCTGCTGGTAGCAAGCCGGCCTTTCTAGAGTGCTCAACTTGGTACATGGTTGTGCACCTGTTTCAGACTCTTGCTTGTCTGACACTTGTTCGGAAGATTTGGGTCCGCTGTGAGGTGTTTTGACAGGCGTGGCACTGCTTCACGAAGCCGCAAGCGCCAGGGCCAGCAGAGAATGTGGTGAAGCGCTTCGCATCCATACCTGCTGTCGAAGGCTTAGGGTTTAGGGTTTAGGATTTAGGGTCTAGGGTTTAGGATTTAGGGTCTATAGGGTTTAGGGTTTAGGGGACCGAGTCTGCTAGGACCTAGGATGCTGAAGGATCTCGGCGACAGCAGGACCTTGCTTGCATGATGATGACGAGCAGGGGGGGCGGCGGCGAACCTCCCCTGAAGTGCAACCTCGTGGGGTCGGCCCTAAGCTCCGAAACTAGGAGTTCCTCTAAGTTTTCTGTACAAGTAGGTTAGCAGATTGGCCTGTGGCGTCAGCTGTCATGACCCGTCGGAAGTCACCGTTGATCATGTTTCCCACCTGTCAGTACATGACGCGAATCACAAGTGACATAAAATCTGCCGGTGGTTGAGTTGGTGTGCCCCGTGTCCTTTCTTTTAGTGCCGCAACATTGCCTTTCCAAATTTCGGACCACCCCCCTCCCCGCCTTATACCCTCCGTATACCTATACCCCCTTCTACCCCCCTAGTACTCCCCTAATACCCCCTGACACCTACTCCCTAATACCCCCCTGACACCCACTCCCTAATCCCACATCCCCCTTAGACCCCCACCCCCACTTAAGGATTAACAAAAAAACTATGGTTCATATACCCTAACAGGAACCATAGTAGTTTAGGGTTTAGGGTTCAGGGTTCAGGGTTTAGGGTTTAGGGGTATAGGGTCTCTGACCCCAGGTCTAAGTTTCTTTGGACCTTGCGAGAGGACTTGTCAGTGGTACAGGGTCCATGGCCCCAATTTTGGGTTCCCTTTGGTTCCCATCAGACCCTAAACCCTAAACCCTGAACCCTAAACCCTAAACCCTAAACCCTAAACCCTAAACCCTAAACCCCCACTTCCCCCTTCCCGTCGGCCTTGTGGGTCATGGCATGGAGCTTGTCGACCCGCGGGTCGCCGATGAGTCCCAAAGCCTTGCCTCCAGGGAACGTTCAGGCTCTGGGGCTTGGTTTAGGGTTTAGGGTTTAGGGTTTAGGGTTTAGGGTTTAGGGTTTAGGGTTTAGGGTTTAGGGTTTAGGGTTTAGGGTTTGGGGTTTGGGGTTTAGGGTTTAGGGTTTAGGGTTTAGGGTTTGGGTCAAGTACGATCTGAGAGCCATGTCTAGGGTTTCTAGATGTGGGTGGACTCACCGGCTTGTTGCCACTGACTGTCTGAAGAGTTCTGGGCTGTGAATCTCCGGCTTAGGGTTTAACCACATCAAGAGCCTGGTGGACCACATATGGGGTTTTCCGACATTAGGGGTACCCTACTGTGGGTCCAACTTGCAAGAGGATCCTGCTCTTTGGGGAATGTCTATTGGGGGCCCTTTATGTTCGTAAAACCCCCATACCTGTCCTGTATCACCTAGCCAAGGTGCAAATATGGTCCATGTTCTCCAGCTTCTCCCCGCCCGTGAGATGCAAGGTCTTGGCGCTGCATCTCGCCAGGGTGTCCACCTAACTGAACACTTTTTGCGGGCTTAGCTATACTCCCCCTAGAACCTGAACACACATAATGTTTCAAATCTTCCGGTTTTATAAGCTTTATATACAAATTAAAGAATAACCAACGGGGCTACAGTAGGGTCGCATACCTTCATAGATTCGTATGTCCGGGTTCTCTACGTCAAGAGATGCGAGTGCTCAACTCTTCCACATACAAGAGGCCCAGGCACGCGGTACTCCAGGAGACCATAGGCATGTGCTAGGAAGGTCACATCGCCGATGCCGAATCGACTGCTTTGCTTGATCTGGCAATCCTTGGCTTAGGGGCTGAATAGCCCAGCCCAAGAAAGGTTAACCTTTAATCCACAGTAGGATTCTATAGCTACAGGTTACCTACCCAGTCCCTAAGTCGGATTTGTCGAAGACAGCATGCGATCTTTCTGGGCCTGGCGCTCAACTTACCACGACTGCTGCCCCCAACTCCAGCTATCAAGCGCTGGTAGCAATGAGATCTGAAACTCCACCTGGCAACCCACTACTTCAAGACCAGAAAAGCCAATCCCGCCACTGCGATCAACCTGCTGCACGACATGCTCAATAATGAACCCTGAAGAAGTAAAGATAAGGCTTCGACTCCCACGAACCAACTAAACAGTCCTGGGGGCAGCGTGCCTAAACCCTAAACTAAACCCTGGACCCTGGACCCTGGACCCTAAACCCTAAACCCGTGGGTTTACAAAGCTTAGCGTTAATCCCGTTTATCTGCTGGGCAAGTCTCCGCCTCGCCGCTGCCCACCACGGCGTAGAACTTGAAGGGGTCCTCGAGGCCTCCCGCTACTGCAAGGGCTTTCGGCTTTAGGGTTTAGGGTTTAGGGTTTAGCCTGCGACTCTTCGATTTCAGCTTTCAAGGGGGTTTTAACTTCAGAGTTTCGAGTTTGGGTCTAGCTTTCAGGGGTTTTAAAGTCGAGGGCCCTGGCATTTTTCAGTGGCTCATGGCCAGGATGAGTCACGGTTGGCGGCTTTTTTGCCATTTCGGTTTAGGGCCACAACTCGCCTGCGCATTCGTACATCGGCTTGAACTGGTTCCTGGGCGTGACAAGCCATGAGCCGGATGGCCCAACGAAACAAAACGGGTTTAGGGTTTCGGGTTTCGGGTTTAGGGTGCTGCAAGATCTGTTCGGTGGCGGCGTCCGTGAGGTACACTAGGCCTGAACATGTTTGTAAGTGTTGAATGCCAGTGTATATGTATATACATAGTTCTAAATCATCTAGACTGAGCTGACAAGGCCCTGGTGCTGCAGGGAGAGCCGTATCCCAAAAGCATCCGTACCTTCGACCAAAGCCAAGGAGCAACAACTGCCAGGCTGGTGTAGGGTCTGGGCCCTGGTGGCAGAACCAACACGGCAAGCGCGGGCAAAGAAGGCTCCTGGGCTTTGGGGGAGGATATGGAAGCTTTCTGGATTAGGGTTTGAGGATTTTTTGCCACGTTCCTAGGGTTTAGCGTTTTTGGTGTGTTGAAGTTCTGTGCTGAGCTTGAAAGGGCCCAATTCGCCTCACCGGCACATCATGAGCCAGATGAGCTCTCGCGCATCATGGCCATGCGAGGGCCTACCTCACCCCTGCTCTCAAGTGCTCGGCAAGATGCCGGGTTTAGGGTTTAGGGTTTCAATCCACACACTTTACATCCTCAACCTCGAAGAGCACGCTCTGTTTCATCGTGTTGATGCCTCTCGAACCAAGATGCTTCCGCCGAGTGATGATGTAAACCTTGGCGGCGGCATTCTCCACCTTGGCCGGTCGGCCCAAATTTCTTGAACCCCGCCTAAGAATGAACCAAAGAATACCACACGCACACATACACCGAACTATAATCATCTCTTTTCAGACTTGCTGGCTAGCCCACGCAGCTCCGGACGTTCTCCACGGCGAAGGCGCCATTGCCCAAAATCGCAGCTCGCGCGTCCTGGCCATTCGTTTGGCTGAGCGTGGTTCGGAGCCGCTCTGTGGATCAGATCGTTTGGGGTAGTGCAAGCACGACGGGTCAGGGTGTCCAGGGTGGTTGTCCACACTAGTCCACGTTGCGTTGCTGCCATCAAACTGGCACTCTGATGTGCCGCACTGTAGATACAAAGAGGCCTCATGCCTGCCCAGAACTCATCCGCTGAGAGATGACCCCATGTGGGGATTTACGAAAATAGGGGACCACCAAAATAGACCCCAAATAGTAGGATCCCCTTATAACAAGGACCCCACAATAAGGTACCTCTAATTTCGGGTACCCCATGTGTGTATCCCTGTGTTGGGCTTGGTTCACCTGCGTTTTGGCTCCTCGAGACTTCCCCGACATCCTTCTTTCCCCCATAAGGGTTTAGGGATTGGGTTTAGGGTTTAGGGTTTAGGCTTTAGGGTTTAGGGTTTAGGGGTTGATGAAGGAATTGAGGTTTTAAACCATGCATTTACTTAGAAACAGATGTCGAAGGACAAGTGCGGAAACGCACATTTGGGTTGAAGCCCTGGGACTCTCAGCATGGCCCTCTGAAGAAGCAAGTGGAGCTTTCTTTGGAAACACGCAACTTCAGAAGTGTCTAGTGAGACTCCGGCGATG
>CAJNDS010001757.1:52500-212500 GCA_905221605.1 Symbiodinium natans
GCTATCAATTGCAGTTCCCCCATTTGCAAGAATCATCGCCCAGACATGGCCCAAGCTGATGCACGCGTGCTTCGGCACGGGGGGTGGACTCCCAAGACTCGAAACCTTCAAATTACCAATGTTTAGGGTTTAAGGTTTAGGGTTTAGGGTTTAGGCACATGAGACAGGTGCCCCCGTCGCTTTACATGCCGTTCGGCTTTCTGAGATGCCACTTACACGCCTCAACGAACAGAAGTCTTGAGGATTGCTCAATGCAGTGAGGGTCCTGGGGCCTTTCAACGCTGTTTTGGTGCTTCTGAATTGCTTTATCCTCCATGTATGGAAGGTTTGACTGTGCCAAGTTGAATGGGAAACTCCTGGAGCAACCTATACAGGAATAAAAAAGGGTACCCTTTAGGTTTGAGGGGATTATAAGGGGACCCCAACCCTTAACAAAGGCAATAAGGGCCTACTCCGGGTCCTAGTCCTGTCTTGCCACGGCACTCCTCAATGCAGTAGCGCATGGCATCGAGCAACTGCGCCCTGATCATGGCGGCTTTGACTGTGTAATATAGGGGCCTGAATAAAAGAATAGGGTTTTGGGGGGGTTGTTGTAGTATACTTACAAAGGGACCATAAGGGAATACTATTAGTAGTTATTCCGACCCCTGTATTATGTCAAAGTTAGCGTCCCTTTGCAGGAGGCGCCGATGATGAAAAGTATCTATAAGCAGATCCTTCATTTAGAATAACCCCACATCTAGAATGAATTCTACTTTTCGCTGTTCACCGCGGTCAAGGAAAAGTTCACATTCGAGCGGTGTTTCTTGCGACCTCTGCCAGAAGCTACTATTTGCTGAAGAACCCCCCCAAAAAAAAAAAAAAACAAACAGACAAAAACACCTACTCTTCCTTAGAAGGCAATATAGGGATTGATTAATACTTTTTTGGGGGGTGGGGTTCTTAAGCAACTAGTAGTACAAGCAGCTTAAACCCGCTAACCAAAAATCAATGAGAATCTCCTGCATACTCCTGGGCCAAACGAGGCGCTCTGCACTCAACTCTATCTAGACCCCGAAACTTCAGTGCCCAGCTGGGGTTTACGAAAGCAGGGTCCCCCTGAAATGGACCCAAATAGTAGGATTCCCTTCCATGAACGACCCCAGTAAGGTACCCCGAATGGAAACCCCCAGCCCCCCACCCCCCCGCCGGCCTGACTGGGTGGTAGTCCACCCCAGTGCCGGCACCCGAGCCGCCCTTGGGTGCGCCAGGGCCGTCGAAAGAGGCACTGAACTTGGCACGGCCTGGTGCGGCAGCTGGTTTAGGGTTTAGGGTTTACTTTCATTTTGACTAGCCGGAAAGCAGGGTTCAGGGTTCAACTCCAGTTGAAGTTTGGGATTCCATGGAGTAAGACTCACGCCCCACACTGCAGCCAGAAAGCCTTCAGCTTGAAACCCTAAACCCTAAAAACCCTTTCTCCCCCCCATCACCGTCCAGCACAGACCCCAATTTTGGCAAACCGCAATTTCAATTGCTGGTAACGTTAATTGCCGAAGAGCTCCCCCTCCCTCTTCCGGCACTGGTCTTCATAGCCACGGGGGGACAGGTGGGGAGGGGGGGAAATACCGCGCCTCCGGACTTGGGATTGGAACCGTAGCCCTTGTCCCCGCTGTAGCAATACCTCAGCCGTTCATGCGGGGGGGGGGGGGGGGGAGGTTACACAACTAGAGCCAAACCCTAAATAAACCCTATATCCTAAACCCTGAACCCTAAATCCCAAACCCTAAAGCTCTAAACCCTAAAACCCTAAAACCGTGAAACCCTAAACCCTGAAAGAGGAGGATTCTGGATTCTGGACTCCGAGTCCGGGTACCTAGGTGTAAAAGTGTCGGGAGTCGCAAAGCCAGCTCGACATCTACTACTCTAAAGGGCCAACCCTTTTGCCGGAGGGCTTGCCCTAAACCCTAAACCCTAAACCCCAAACCCTAAACCCTAAACCCCAAACCCTAAACCCTAAACCCTAAACCCCAAACCCTAAACCCTATAAGCCCTAAACACCAAAGGGGATGATGTGAAGAAGATGCGCAATTTCACGGTTTGCTTCAAGGCCACCTCAAGGCTTCCAGGCGCAAAGCAACGACATGAAGCTCTGCAAGGTCGACAGAAGACCCTTTAGGGTTTAGGGTTTAGGGTTTAGGGTTTAGGGTTTCAGGAGTTTAGGGTTTAGGGTTTAGGGTATCCTGAACCCTAAACCCCAACCCTTTTTTGAACCCGGAACTGACCTCCAACGCCCTCTACCGCCTATGCCCCAAACCCGAAATCAAGATCCTTAGTCGCCCTAACGCAGCCACCGAGGACAGGCTGCTGGTGACCCCACCACGGGTTGAAGGCTCCGAAGTCCTTGGCTCAGGGTTTGAACGAAGATTTCTAGGGTTCTTAAGGGGGGGGGGTTTATGCAACCCAAGGTTCCCTGATACCCCCCACTACTCCCTCAGCTTCCCTCAGGTTCCCTAGGTACCTGCCCCCCCCATGTACGAGCTCTCCCCTAAGAACCCTATAAAAGATGAAAGGCTCTGTTGCCGCTGGCCAAGTTGAACTGGGCGGCCTTAGCAACCTCACCCGCCCTGTTGAAACCGGACTTGATGACTGCCAGCACTGCCTCACCCACCCTAAACCCAATAGCCTAAACCCTACATGGGATCCACGTCTTGCCCAAAGAATCTTCCAATGCGTCGAACAAAGCTAACCCTGAGAAGGAAACTTCCCATTTAATGGGTCAGAGCCACTAGGGACAGCCTTTGTTTTTGAAGCTGCCCTAAACCCTAAACCCCTCAACCCCTCAACCCCTAAACGCCTAAACCCCTAAACCCCTAAACCCCTAAACTACTAAACTCCTGAACCCTAAACCCTAAACCCTACAATGGAGGTTTCTCCCGAAAGATGCACTCGGAGCCCACCGGAGTCCTGAACTTAACATTCTCGGAGGGAGGAAGACTGACTCACTCTTCACGACTCCCAAGAGCCGTTCCTGCAGTTGATTGCCCCTCTTGAAGCTGAAGCACAGACCCCAAAACAAAAAAAAGGACCCCAAACCCTAAACCCTAGACCCTAAACCCTTTTGCATCCGGGCTTGGGCAAACCCTAAACCCTAAACCCTAAACCCTAAACTGCATCATCGGCAGTTGTGCTGTGCAAGCCGCCGTCTGGCATCGCGAGTACTTCGTCGCTGAGCAGTGCCATGCATCTCCCCCGGCCCTGGTCACAGCTGCTTTCAAATTTTGGGCTGTAGATGGTTCCAAGCCCTTCTGCTGGTCAGGCAGCGTGCTCTATAGACTCGAGGGCGTTTGCTGCGCTGGCATTGCCAGGTGTAGGGTCTGGGTTGAAGAGTTTTGGGCTTCAGCGGATTGGGACATGTTTTTTCGATCAACATGTGGCACAGCAAGTAGAAACTTTGACTAGTAGTTTCATACGCTAAACAGGAGCCAAGTGCAAAGATAAATGGTGCCGGGATCGCTAGCTAGCTCGACGGAGTAGTGCATCTACGCCCGCCTGGCGTGACGGTCGAAAAGAACGATGTTCTCGTTCTTGTGCAGCATGTACTCCTTTAGAGTGCTCAAGGCTTGACCAGTACATGCGAATGTTTGGGGCGCAAACCTGGGCATTTTATTCTTCTTCCGCCCGCCAGTGCTGGTTTCAGACATGACCAACCAACTATCTCTAATTCGCTGGCCCGAACACTCAGGCTGCAAGCGCACCCGATCATCCAGAAAGCGTAGACGCCAACAACATGGAGAGCAGCTGTTACTGTTACAGCCAAAAGTTTTGTGAAGGATGTGGAGGCTTCGGGCATCAAGGCAAAAAACACACACTAGGTCTAAAATCTAAACTATTTCAAGCTCTAAATCTCAGCACCTGAGTTTCAACCCTTTGAGAACCTGTGCCAAGGCCGATATCGCTCGCCCTCCTTCTCTCCCTCCTACACCCTAAACCCTAAACCCTCAACCCTTTTGCATCCAGGCCTCTTCGAACACTCAACCCTAAAACCCTAAACCCTAAACCCCAAACCCTCAACCCTCAACCCTAAACCCTCCCGGTTGCGGCCCTAGCAGCCATGGCCAGTTTCACGCCATAGAAGCCGCCGCCAATGACGCCGATCGGGTGCTCCCACGAGTGGCGTGGGTGCTGGAAGTCCTTCCATGGTTTATGGTTTGGGGTGTAGGGGTTCCTTTTGGCTCTCGCCAACCTAGCTGATACATCACTCTTCCAGCGCATGACTCTGGGCCCCCCAGACCCCATGTCGAGCAGGCCCCGGCCCATCACCAGAGAGTGACTCTTAGAGGCTAAGTACCCGAGCCCAAGAAAGGTTAACCCTTTGAAGTATAGTAGGATTATATACACCCCAAGAGGTTAAAGGTTACCTACTCAGCTGCTACGGACTCAACAGCTCCACCTAGCCCTGACCCAGGCGTCCTTCAGGCCCTCGACCACGATCACGGCCTCGATCGAAGATTGCCAAACTTCATTAGGTTTCGATGCTAAGCGATAAGCCGACCTCCAAAAAACCCATAACTTCTACTGAACCTCACCGAAAACCCGAAACCCGAAACCCGAAACCCCAAACCCTAAACCCTAGCCCTAAACCCTAAACCACCAAGATGGCCGTCGGGCTGCTGGAACTGTGCTGTCGGGCGCGATCTCGCGGCCATCCGGGGAGAAGCACTTGAGGTTGGCACCCCTCCTGGCTTTCCATCGCTAGTCAGAAAGGGTTCAGGGTTCAGGGTTGAGGGTTTAGGGTTTAGGGTTTAAGGTTCAGGGTTTAGGGTTTAGGGTTTAGGGAGAACTATACTTCGAGGGAGAACTATACTTCGAGGCAAAGGAATGTGTGGTATGGGCTCAGGTTGAGACCGCAGAGTGTCGTGAGCTGTTTGGCAACCTCTTGAGAGCTAGAGACGAATTACTCTTCGAGGTTCGCTTAGCTGCTAAACGAAACATGTCTGTCACTCTAGTTGAAAAACCTTGGTGCCCTCCCTGTCTAAATGCTTTCATGCCAGTCTCATACATGCAGTCTGAGATGCGTGTAACTGAACATTTTGTCCACGGCTACCAGCATCTCCTTGACAGTGGTCTCCTCGGCAAGAGCAAGCCCGTCAGCAGGGCTTCTTGAGGGCTGCAGGTTTGTCGTGTGGCCCGATCTTGAGGACTCGCAGTATTGATCCTTCATCCCCTGAACCCTAACCCTAAAAACCCAAAACCGTAAACCCTAAACCCTAAACCCACACAAGTTCACACAAGTTCAGCAAGCATCGGACTCGGCGGGCAAGTCGATCGTCTCGTCCGATCCCTTGATCTTCACGGTCACAGCCTTGAACTTGCTCTTCTTCTTTCCTCAGTTTAGGGTTTAGGGGTTACTGATTTGGGGGATTAGGGGTTCCTAACTAGGGTCCTTATTATCAGGGAATCCTACTATTTGGGGTCTATATGAGCCAGCATCGCCGCACCCGTACCCCCTCTCCCTCCCCCTTGTGGTTCATGGTGGCTTTTGGTTCCCCTGTGGTTCATGGGTTTAGGGCCTAGGGTTTAGGGTTAGGCTGTAAAGTTCAGGATTTTCACTCTGACCCCTTGGTGGGTTTAAGGTTTAGGGTTCAAGGTTTGGGGTAGTGGTAGGTTTACGGCTTCCCTTCTCCCCCTTGTGGTTCGTGCTGGGTTTACGGTTCAGGGTTAAAGCGGTTAAGGTTTCGGGTTTACCCTTCTCCCACATGTGGTTCATTGATTGGTGGGTTTAGGTTTTAGGGCTTAGGGCTTAGGGTTGAGGGTTTCTCTCTCGCTCTGTGGTCCGTGGTGTTTTTAGGGTTAACGGGCCGGGTTGGGGGGGGGGGGGGCTACCTTGAGTACCATGAGGGGGGGGGGGGGGGGGTCGATTACGCGGAACGCGAGCGCATATATTGCGGGTCCCGTATTTTCGTAATCCCCAGATCTCAGGGGTCGTCCAGGGAGTTCTTTCAGCTGCAGACATTTACACGCTGACTACATTTTGAAGCTTAGGTTTGTGGAGTGTTGGTGGAGATGCCGCCCAGCACGGGAATTGTAACAAGCTTCGAATGCATGAAAACGGGACGGGGACGGGGCCATCGCCTAGTGGCCTAAGTGACCTGGCGTTCCACTTGCACGGCCTTCAACAGCGGCCCTCCATATTGTTCAACCATAAGGCTCTGTCACTCCGGGTAGCAGCAGGGTGACCAAGTGTGGGGCCTGCGGACTCAATTTCTGAAGTACAGTACAAGGGCCCGAGACCATCAAGCACGGAACAAGCCTAGCTCGAGAAACCTAGCTGGCCGCTGCAAAGGGGCCGAAGGTGTCGCTGGCTTGGTCGAACCTGGTAGGTACCGTGGCTGCTCAAATTAGGATGCGAATCGGCTCTAATGCAGATGGCACTAAAACCCCAACCCCTAAGCCCATGGACCTGGGGCATCGAAAGCCCTGTAGGCCCCCGCTAACACTAAGGAAACTCGGGCTTCGGGTCTACTGGGCTGTATAGATGAGGCGCCCGAGTGCCAGATAAGGGCCGTCAACTCTTCACCACTCGTACATGTGCACGCTTCACTCGCCACACCCATGCAGAAATCACACAAGGTTTAGGGTTTAGGGTTTAGGGTTTAGGGTTTAGGGTTTAGGGTTTAGGGTTTAGGGTTTAGGGTTTAGGGCTAAAGTTTAGGGTTTACCCTGCACTGACTATAACCCCGGGCTCTCTTCTCCGACGTATGCGCCGCTCGTGGAGAATGCGATGCAGCTTCAACTGTGATGTTATGAGGTTGGGGTTTGGGGTTTGGGGTTTAGGGTTTAGGGTTTGGGGTTTGGGGTTTGGGGTTTGGGGTTTGGGGTATAGGGTTTAGGGTTTGGGGGTTTGGGGTTTGGGATTTGGGGTTTGGGGTTGGGTTTGGGTTTGGGGGTTTTGGGGTTTGGGGTTTGGGGGTTTGGGTTTGGGGTTTGGTTTGGGGTTTGGGTTTGGGGTTTGGGGTTTGGGGTTTTGGGGTTTGGGGTTTGGGGTTTGGGGTTTGGGGTTTGGGGTTTGGGGTTTGGGGTTTGGGGTTTGGGGTTTGGGGTTTGGGGTTTGGGGTTTGGGGTTTGGGGTTTGGGGTTTGGGCAGCTGTGAAGAATGCCTCACCATGGCTCGCTTTAGGCTTAGCACAGGGCGGTGTCTTAAACGCGCCGAGCAACTGCCCTTTCAAGACCATGACGGGGCAGTCGAACTTGTGGTAGAAGGCATCAAGCGTCTCGTTGGCGTAGCTGAGGTCTTTTGCCCACATCTTCTTATCCACCTGGAAAGCCCAACTGGACCGCATGGCCTTCTGCTCTGTCTTAAATCAAACGAGCCGTTGGCAACACTTCCCCCCCCCCCAGACTCGAGTGAGTTTTGTTTCGGAGCTGCTGCAAGAGCGGCAAGTCCTGCTAAGAAATGCTTCGATGAGCGTTTCCATGGAGCCCAGCAGCCCCCCAAACCCGAAACCCATTTGGGGGTTTGCGAAGACAAGGGACCCCTCATTGCACCCTCATATAGTCCCCAAATTGCAGGATTCCCTTGTAAGAATAACCCCAAATGTCGGAAACCCCCCCCATTTTGAGCCTCGAACTCTTCGCTGGTGCTGGAGCAGCAAGCCCTAGGTACCCTTGAAGCGCAGGGGCTTGTTGGGTGCAGGGACTCCAATACCCCTTACTTAAGGAATATTCCTCAAAATCTTAGAATATTCCTTAACTAAAGGGTATTGGAGTCTCTGGGGCCACCCCTGAACCCTAAACCCTGAACCCTAAACCCTAAACCCTAAACCCTAAACCCCCCTCAGGCCTCCTCGAAGGTCGTGTAGTTGAAGGCCTTGACGACCTTCTCCGGGTTCGACTTCAGCTCTGACTGGCCATGCTCGTTGAGCCTTGGGACCGGGGTGGGGCTTAGGGTTTAGGGTTTAGGGTTTAGGGTTTAGGGTTTTGCTTTTGCCACCCGACTAGCCACGGCAATTCGGGGTAAAAGGTCGGTTCAAAGCTGCAGGGGATATCGCCCAGAGGGCAATCATGGTAGGACAGTATCGACGGATTACATGCTTTGGGGGGGGGACTTCAGCACCTCAGCACAGAACCAGGAAGAACAACCCGCACTAGTTAGACAATCAACAGCAGAAGGTTATGTGTGGCCGCGCCCCCCTCCCCTTCAAGCCGGGAGCTACAGATGCCTAGGTCTGCAGTTCACTGGCTGTGCACAACTATGCCTGACTGCCCCTACCCATTTACCTCCGAGACAGAAAAGCCACCATAGTTTAGGGTTTAGGGTTTAGGGTTCACGGGATTTCGGTTCGTTCGGGGCTCGGAAGGATGCGGCCTCTTGTCTTAGCTTCCGGGTAGTTTTGCGGACAACGCAATTTCTATTTCAAGTTGCTCACGATTGCTTGCCCAGTCAGCTTGATGGTCGCAAAGTGGGACTGCTGCGGGCACGCAGGCCGTTGTTGTTCTCGAAAAAAACCCATTTTTTGCGGCTAGGACTGCTGCACTGCCACCCTAAACCCTAAACCCAACACCCTTCTCAAATTGGAACCCTAACCCTAAACCCTAAACCCTTCATTGGCCCTTGCCGTACTAACAGAGGTAGGAACAGAACCAAGCCCCGGGTCAACCTTGGCCCATCAAACCTCCAACACGCCCAAAACAAAAGAAACCATCTATCTATCTGTCTATCTATCTATGTGTATATATATATACATTGTTTAATTTAGATGCGTTTTTCGTTGGGAGGGGGTTTAGGGTTTAGAATTAAGGGTCTAGGGCTCAGGGCTCCTAAGGAGCCACAATGCAGGGTTTCAGAGCTTCATAATGGGATGCTGGGCTGCAGGGGGATGTGGGGCGGCGCACGGTCCATGACGACCACGGCGGACGGGCCAATCCCATACCTGGATCAAGCAAAAACCCACTGGACCCCCAAACATCCCCCTCGCTCTTAGTATGGGAATGAGGGAATTCGGGCCCTCTATATGCCCGTTAAGGGATGATAAAGGGCCCTCAGTTCCATGCAGGGTGATTGGGTGATGCTGTTTTGTGGGTGGTGTGGTTAAGCCTTCAGCTTCCTTCCTCGTCGGCATCCTTGTCTCTCTTCCTGGAACTTGCAGAGTGTGGCAAGCGAAAATGGGCATCAGAACAGAAAAGACACAGGCAGAAGACCTGGAAGTGTGAAGGTAATGGGCAAGGAACATGTGGAGAAGGAAGGGCTGAGAGAAAGCAGGCCTTGCCGTCAGCACAGCACGATGTTTTGCCTAATGCCCCCTGAATCCCCCTGAACGCTGATCTTGAAGTCGACCGCTCCGTGGAGTAACTCCCTATTGCGGGATTTTAGGCTTGTAACCTAAGGGGCCTTAGGCTTCAGGATGCCGGAAGCAGCCGGAGCCCGGACCCGACTCCAAAATCCGCACCGGAGCACTTCACCAGGATTGTCTTCGCAAGCCAAGTGAGCAGCTGACAGCCCACCTGAGCGGGGCGGGCTCAGGGTTTAGGGTTTTAGGGTTTAGGGTTCAGGGTTTGGGGGGCTGGCCGTTGACACGCAGGAATCTGTACTTGCAGAAGTGCGTTTGCAAGGCCAGCGGGTTCATGGAGGATGTGCTTCCTGGCCTGCGCCAGGCTATGTACTCTTCGTGAGGCAAACTGTGAAGCGGTCTTGAAAGGTTTCAGTGACGAAAGAACATCCTTTGCGCCTCGCAAGCGAACCCTCATAGCACTATCCCAAGGTCGCCAAGTGCTAGGAAAGGACCTTGTTCATGCTTCCTCCAGTCCATGATTTCACGACTGAGATGCTAACTTCTCCCTCCCTCCCCCCCCCACCGACTTGCCGATGAAGGCAAAGGGTGCACCCTCGAACTCGCCTCCCTCCTTCACCTGGCAGGTTTTCAGGGTTTAGGATTTAGGGCTTAGGGCTTCGACTCTATCGCGGAGATGGGGCTCAACCTGGAATTTGGGAGGGGTACACCTACTGTAATGCTTCTTGTAAGGTACCTCGGTTTGGAAATATCGAGCACAAACCGGAGGATGTCTCACACCCTCTTGGGCCTAAACCTGACAGGTTCTTAGTAGGGAATGAAGGTCTTAGGTACCCAAATTAATCCCTTGAAGGGTATACATAGGGCCCTGATTCCCTCATTCCCTACTAAGAACCAGCCAGCAAACCTAAACCCCAAACCCCAAACCCCAAACCCCAAACCCTAAACCCTAAACCCTAAACCCTGACGTGTTTGGCCTGGTCCAGCATCGGTGTAAGATAGTCGAGGGCATCCTTGGCCAAAGCCTGCGGAGAGGCTTTGCTTCGTCACATGTCCTTTTTAGGGTTTTCGGTTTAGGGTTTAGGGTTTAGGGTATGAGGCCCTATCATCCCCACAATCAACCCTATAAAGGGCCTTTCAAAGCGGTTGTAGGGTATAATAGCCCGGCCTGGGATGGGCACTTTTT
Source organism: Symbiodinium natans (assembly GCA_905221605.1). NCBI lineage: Eukaryota > Dinophyceae > Suessiales > Symbiodiniaceae > Symbiodinium > Symbiodinium natans. The sequence continues at coordinate 62,953 of CAJNDS010001757.1, forward strand.
TCCCCAAGCAGCGTGCGCTCACTGTGGGTTCGAACGTTCAGAGGTCAAGGAGGCTTGGCTTGAGCTACTCGCGCTGCGTCCCGCCCCGCTCTCGTCCGCGCGTCGTGCGCATTCTGTGGCCCAACTCGCGCTTCCCACCAGTTCCGTGCAGCGCAAGCATGGCAGTGGCGTATTCTTTTCTGCCCATTTTTTGGGGGCTGTCGGATGGCTTCGCTTCGTGCAGCGCGTTCGCGCCTTGGTCCCATGCGCATGATCCTCGTGGAGTGCAGAACTTTCAGCTTTTGTTTTCGCTCTTCTTGGGGAGTGGTCTTGGCATGCTTTTGGAATTTGAAGCTTCGGGTTTTGGGTTTTGGGCCTAGGGTCTTAGACGCTGTTTGGGTCGACGCCGGCATAGTCGCTGTAGGCAGTGTTGCCCACAACATGTCAAGCCTTTGGGTCCAAACCCCCTGCCCTATGCTGCATCTGAATGCAACACACTGAGCATCCCCATCCAAGCATGGTATATGGCAGCGACAACCGCTTCATTGCCTCGAAATTCTCCGCGAACGGCTCGCCCTCTCGAGTGCCATGTCCTGCGAGAAGCTTGTTGTTCTTCAGAAACAAGTAAGAGCCTCGTGCTGCCCGTCACGTGAGTTTGGGCGATTTCCCCTGAAACCCTCCTAACTACGACGACAAAGTCCTGGCCACTCGTAGATGCCAACTTCCATCCACTTCGGCACGCCAATGAGCCTGGGCATAATGGACGGGACCAATGCTTGAGTCAGCAAGTTGCACCTGGCACCTTCATGGCTTCCATCAGCCCCAAGGTTTTAAGGCTTGGTTGGGGTGGGGGGGAGACAGGGCGGCAAATTCTGGGGGGGTGGCGGCAATTGGGGAAGCGATCTGCGCATGCTGTCTCCCAATCCCAGCAACGCAAATCGGAACTCTTCGGCGAGGTCGCCGGGGCCATAGAAGATGAAAGCCTCGGCTAGTCGAGGGGTCTGGGGCTTCATAGAGCTCCAATTGAGCGTTCGGTTTCAGCTTCAATATCTAGGTACAGTTGGTGCGCGCTGTCGTTTCGTCTTGCGGTTGCTCTGGCAGCCACATGCCCCAGCAGAGACTTGCACCGGAAGGTTGACCTTCAGCATCCCATTCACCCTAAACCCTAAACCCTAAACCCGAAACCCTAAACCCTAAACCCTAAACCTCCTCAATCTTGACAGAGGACCACAAAACTCCATAACCTTCAGTCGAAGCAGCTCTCATCTTGATTTGCGTGCCGAGGGCGTAGATCTGATCGATCTGGGGAAATCCCTGCTGCAACAGGCTGTGCAAACATTGGTGGATCCAGAGTTCCCAAGCTCAGGAAGTCCTAATGAAAGTTCAGGATTTCGGGTTGTTTGGGCTTCGTTCGGCTTTGGCTTCTAATGCCAAAGGTGCCTTGGAGCTCCTTGAAGCCTCCATCAAAAGCTTCCTTCCAAACATCCTAACTTAACAGTTTTGCAGTCTCGCAGTCCTCAACAACAGAGGCCAGGGGAGGTCAAACGGACTTAGAACAAACAGTGGTGCTGAAAGGGGCTTTGGGGACTCCTTGGAGAACTTCGTTTCGGAGACGACACGGGCAGGTTTGGCGATGGGTTTTTTTCTGGGAGAGCGGCCATGCTCGGCGCCATGGGTCAAAGCGACTGCTGAGGCGATTTAGGGCCTTTTTCGGCTTCACTGGAGGTCAAGTGGATGATGAGAAAAAAAAGAAAAGCGTTTTCCGCTTCCCGAGAAACCTTGTTGCGAGGCATGCCCTTCAGCGAGCCGGAGAACTTCTTCAGTTCCTCGCAAGCTAGCAGAAAAGGAAGCACGAAACTAACTTTGCAACATCCGGCTGAAGCTGCGCACGATAGCAAGCATGCAGATTAAGGCAAAGGTCATACCGTGTCTTCAGCTGGCACCTAGGGTCCTGCCTGATGCAAGCAATTTGAAGTGTCCGCCATAGCCGCTCATAGCGACCAAGAGGTACAATATATATATATATATATATATTTGTACAACAAATGCGCCAATGCAGTGCTTCTGTAGGCACTGAGTGCATAGCTGGTCTTTCAAAGGTGCCTGTTTTTTCCCAAGAAGGGGCAACTACCCATCTGGAGGAGGTAGGAGGTGGGATTGGTCTCACCAGCATCTTTGTTCGGGCACACACCACTCTCCCCTGTGTGCCCTTCCATTTGTCAATGCATCACCGGATGGAGTTCACAACGCTGCTTGCATGTTCTTTTGCCGGGATGTCCATTTCCCAAAATAGGCGTACCCCGAATATACCCCAAATACGATGATCCGTATCTATAGGAATCCCCCAAAAATCACCCCCTATTTTCGGAAGCCCCCAGATGTCCTTCTTGGCTGTCGTGACGCCGCTGAGGTTGGCCAAAGCCTCCGTGTCGCCTTCGGCAATCCTGGGGTAAGAGTAACTACAGACAGCGTTTGGGGCTTCAGGGATCAAGTGAACGTGTGGCTTCAACATCTTGGACAGACATATTCACACTACAGCTGTCCATAGTCCGTCGTCCGTCAGTCGTCGTAGTCCGTCGATGTCGTCGACGTCGTTGTTGTGGTAGTAGTAGCAGTAGTAGCAGTAGTAGCAGCAGTAGCAGTAGTAGCAGTAGTAGCAGTAGTAGCAGTAGCAGCAGCAGCAGTAGTAGTTTGCCTTTCCAGGCTTTCGGAGGCGAAAGGAGCGACGCTGTGTTGCCCTGGCCTTGATATGCTTGCGTTCAAGTTTTGTGAGCTGAAAAGCTTCTCTCTCTCTCTCTCTCTCTCTCTCTCAGTCAGGCATTCGAAACGTCAAGCCTGCCAGGGACAGCTCTCGTGAGCGGAAAGCTTCAAATCCCAAAGCCCGAAAAAACTAAAGCAACAGGAAACCAAGTGACTTTATGTGTCTGATTTTGTAGGAGACTGAGTCTGTGAGTTTTCTTTGCAGATGAGAAATTCTTGCGTGCAGAATGTTCGTAGGGTTCAGACAGGGATCTTCACACAATGCGCTTCGGCAAGGTTCGAATACCAGATGCCAAGATGACAAGGTAAGCTTAAGCTTGAACTAAATGAACTTGATGAAACAGGAAACCTCTGCTCGATGGCATCGTCCAGGTCATCGAAGTCCATGTTTCGCAAAGGCGACGCAAAAACAGCTCAAACCGATGCTAAATTGCTGCAGCAGAAGTGGCTTGAAACAGGTCGCAAAACACACTATCTGACATGTCGAGGGAGAGAAGTAGGGTGCGTGTGTTGCTGTGGCTGTCCCCTCACTCAGCGCGGCACTTTTCCGTGGAAGCTGCGCGCCTTACCACAAGCTTCAATAGCCTCAGGGCATGACGAGCACAAGCTTCCTAATCAGAAAAGAGATTTAGCAGTAAGCCCTACTGTAGAACAGCGCTGTATCTTCAAACGGCCGTCAGGACCTTGGGGTGATGTATAATAAGTTCTGCATCCGTGGGTGTGAATTTTCGACCAGAGACAGAGAGCTAGCGAGCGAGCGAGCGAGAGAGAGAGAGAGAGAGGGAGACAGAGCTAGAAAAAAAGAGACAGCGAGAGAGATAAGGGGGGCAACCCTAAACCCTAAACCCTAAGTCCTCTCTTTAAGGCGACCCGAAATGTTGAAACCAAAGCAAGACCTCTCGAGGCAGATGTTGTTGAATGTCACGTTCTGAGCCCGGAACGCCCCAAGGAGCCCTCTGTCTGTGTAGCCCTAAACCCTAAACCTCTCTTTCATAAATAATTTAAATGTTAAGGAGTTACTGCGCAAGGTCATTTTTTACTGGGCAAGGTCATTTTTTTACTGGGCAAGGTCATTTTTTACTGGGCAAGGTCGTTTCGTCCAAAAAAACGACCTTGCCCAGTAAAAAAATGACCTTGCCCAGTAAAAAAATAACCTTGCCCAGTAAAAATGTTACTGGGCAAGGTCATCTTTTTACTGGGCAAGGTCATCTTTTTACTGGGCAAGGTCATCTTTTTACTGGGCAAAGTAGTTTTTTTACTGGGCAAGGTCATTTTTTTACTGGGCAAGGTCATTTTTTTACTGGGCAAGGTCATTACTGGGCAAGGTCATGTTTTTATTGGGCAAAGTAGTTTTTTTGCTGGGCAAGGTCATTTTTTTACTGGGCAAGGTCATTTTTTTACTGCGCAAGGTCATTTTTTTACTGGGCAAGGTCATTTTTTAACTGGGCAAGGTCATTTTTTTACTGGGCAAGGTCATTTTTTTACTGGGCAAGGTCATTTTTTTACTGGACAAGGTCATTTTTTTACTGGGCAAGGTCATTTTTTTTACTGGGCAAGGTCGTTCCATAAGTGAAATATTTTCTTAATGTTGTGGGATTCTTCGGGCGGGTGGGTATTTTTCTGGAGTAATAATTTCTTGACTAGTGAATGCTTGAACTTGAGATGCTGAAACCCTAAACCCTAAACCCTAAACCCTAAACCCTAAACCCTAAACCCTTTGAGCAGTCCCCAGGCGCTGCTTGTTCCGGCACTCCTTGAGCATGATCTCTGGATCTGAGAAAGAGGGGAGGAGTAGGGTGTAGGTGACACACACCCAGCGGCACTCTTGCGTTGCGGTTTAGGGTTTAGGGTCTAGCCTTTGGGATGTTCCTCCAGTCCTGAATAGGGATTGTAGTATCCCCCTACTATAATCCTATTAGGGACTGTTAGTATAAGGGGGAACATCCCAAGCTTGGGCTATGATACCCCGAAAAATCCCTTACAAAGGGCCCTTTTGGAGGGTTGACTATGCGAATTATATGGCCGAAGAGGCCCTTTTTAAGGGGTTATAAGGTACTAGCCCATCCAAGTGGGATTATTTGGATTTGACGACTTAGTATTTCAAAGGGGTTAGGGCTTTGTTCAAGATTTAGTATTTCAAGGCAGAGGCGGGTTTTGTGCTAGCAGTTAGAGCTCCAAAGAAGCTTTGCGAAGTAGGGGCTTGGGGACTTTGGGATTTGCAGGGTTAGAGTTTTAGGGTTGAATTTTGAGGGTTAGGGCTTAGTGGCTATAGGTTTCAGGATCTTGGTTTGAGTAGGGCTTAGGTTTTGAGAACAAGGCTTCAAGACCTTGGGTTTTGCATTGGCTTCGGATCAAGTAAATCTTCCAACGCCTTGTCCTTAACCCCCGCAGCTTAGGAAACGCAAGCCTGACATGTGCCATTTACACGCGATGATGCCAGAGCTTGTATAGTCTTGCATTGCCACATACCAGAGGCTCACATTCTCAGGAGTAGAGTTGAGGTTTTCGGCGTTTAAGATTGCAGGCTTCAGGGTTAGGCTTTCGGATTCTTTGGATTTCGCGACTTAGTATTTCAAGGGGGCGGGGCTTTGTTTCAAGACTTAGTGTTTCAAGGTTTTGTTTTGGCAAGGTCCAGGGCCCACGGGCCCACGGGCCCACGGGCCCCCGGGCACGGGCCCGCCCGCCCAAAAGACCATGCCCGCTAAAGGAACCCCGGAAACGACATTAGCACATCAGTCAGGCAGTAATTCGAAGAAAAAAACCCAAAAAAACTAAACAAGTCCGCCAATCCTGCTTCACATGAGTGGGCCTTCGGCTGCGTTAACCCTGAGGATTGTGTCCCCGGGTCGCAGGTCTCGGGCAGAACCTCGTGCAGAAAGTCGATGGGCTTCAGAGGCTTCTTATGTAGAGCTTGGGCCTATGGCTTAGGGCTTAGGGCTTCGGGCTTCGGGCTTAGGGCTTAGGGTTTGGGTTTAGGGTTTAGGGTTTACGGTTTAGGATTTAGGGTTTGGGGTTTGGGGTTTAGGGTTTGGGAGATTCCTGGGCTTCGGATGGCGTTTCGGAGTGTAAGGGTCTACATCGGCTTCCACTCTCCCTGAGACAGTCCAGGTGAGACTCCTGCATTCATTCCGACAGGGTCTGATGTAGAGCTCAAGTAAGTAGGGATAGGTAGGAGCCTAAACAGTAAACCCTAAACCTTAAACCCTAAACCCTAGACCCTAGACCCTAAACCCTAAACCGCGTGCTGAAGATACCGGGGTGGCACCATGTTATCCTAACCCGTGTGCCAAGTTGCTGCTGCCGGGGTCCTGCTGCTTGTTCCAAGCCTCAGGGGCAACTCGAGGTTTCATGGGTTTAGGGTTTAGGGTTTAGGGATGCTCCATAAGTCCTCTAAGTAGGTTAGAAGTAGGCTTAGCACTTATGATTGGGGTTATAAGCCCATGATCCTCCAAGCAGGCACACGCCTCGGCGGCGCCCCCGGGCAGGATCGCCTCTACGAGGAGACCAGGCCTCAGCGAGAAAAAGATTGGGGGGGGGGGGGGGCGAAGCTTCTCCATTTCTTTTCCGGCTTAGCGCGTAGATCTTCTGGTTTGCCACTGACACATGTGAAACCACATTCCAGAATCCCAAGCTTCTTTGTCGAGTTCTTGGCAGCTTAGCCAGACTTCGGCGAGAGCCCTGTACCGAGCAAGTCTCAAACCTGACCCGCAGCTCAACACCAGTGAGCCGCCCAGGTCCTTTGAGCCCAGTAGCTGATTCCGTTCCGATGCCACGTCGAGGCCTAGGTCCGTGTTGTCTGCCTCCGGGCAGGCCGAGATGATGGTGTGCTACCTGCCACCCCGAACATGACATGCCTGCAGACGTTGTGTGGAGGTGTGTGCTAAGTCGGCCTTGCTCGTCTGGGCCGCCTGCTTTTATAGCTAGACGGGATCATGCCCCAGCCTGCTGTGGGGTTCATTGCCAGTATTGTGGGTGGGGTCTCTCTGCAGGACCCATGGCGATCTTCATGGTCCTGGTTTAGGCCACGATCGGCGGCATGCCTGCGCTAGATCATGTAGATCCATGTAGTGTAGAACCGACGGGAACCTGAATGGGCCTGTGGAGTCCGTGTCTAGGTATGTAATTAGGATCCAAGGTCTGGGTCGGGTTCACTATTCCAAAAAGTCTACACGGTCGGATTCGTTGTCCTGGCTTGAATAGGATCGACCTGCATCCTACCATGGGCGATTGTGAAAAGGCGGTGTTCATGAAATCATGTATGGCATTCGAAGTCGTTAGAGTCATTATAATAGTCACTGTCGTTTTGTTTCTTGCTTCCTGGTCAACTCCGAAACTCATTCCAGAATCGGCCGCGACCGCGACCTTGCGTATGCTGAAGCTGAAGGTCACCGGCGTCTGGCTTTCGGCCTGAGAGTGCTTGAAGATGTCAAGTTTCAAGTTCCGGAATTCAGGGTTCGGCGGACGGTTTAGGGTTTAGAGTTTAGGTTACAGGGTTTAGAGTTTAGGCTTTAGGGTTTTTAGGGTTTAGGGTGCTGTAGCCGTGCTATGTACGGTTGCTCGAGAACCTTCGACTCTGGAGGCTGAGACCGCAGCCGCAACGGAAGTCACTGCCGCCTTCGCCGGTCCTCCACCGTCAGACGGGTGCTGAGTGTTTCAAGGGTTTGGTTAAGACCCATATGGGGGCATCCGAAGTTCGGGGTACCTCATTGGGGTCCTCAATATAGGGGAATCCTACTATTTGGGAGGGGTCCCTTATTTTCGTAAAACCCCCCATATAAAGTTTGGCTCTTGTACTGGGGGCAGGCCAACAATCCTCGAGCAATGAGTCAAGGCTAGTAGTTCAGGCTGAGAACTTGCAGCTTGCGATCTAGGGTTTAGGTTTTTTTGCCATCAGCTGGGGTTTTTGCCACCCGCCTAGCAGACCCCAAAGGGATCACTCCGCAGGGAACAACCACGTATGCCCACATCAGCTGGGGTTTGGGGTTTAGGGTTTAGGCGATGAAACCTTGGAACGCTTAAAGATACTATATGGCGATATATACATACACATATCTATATATATATATATAGACATTGTGAAGAGCTGAAGAAGTATGTGCAGCTTCAAGAACTTCTGCCATACCAACAGCTCCTCCCCATAGACTCCTGACACGGCATGAGCCTCACATACTTCGGAACATGAAAGCAGTTCATTTTTGGAACAAGATGTTGATACCTCTGCTACTCCACAACTACTTTCTAGATTAGAAGGCCTAGATCACTGTGATATTGCTTGTTTAAGGGAGAGTAGCGCCCTCCCTCCAACAACATCGGCCGAAGCAGCTCACAATTCCTGCCGAAAAAGCCCGGCTGGTAATACCTACCTCCCTCTCTCTCTCTCTCTCTCTCGCAGACTCGGGAATCCGTCAGCTGCCGTCTGCAGCCCGATAGGCAGTGCTCTCTGAGCAACGCCCCACCGCCCATGTTAAGCGGTGCAATCCAACTACAGACCATAAATAGTGTTAACCCACGACTCAGGAACAATCTCCAACAAGATGACAGGAACCAACTCACGACACTCAGTGCGATTGACATATAGCGCATGCTTGCTGCACACTCAACTTGGTTTCAGGATGTGAAGTCTCAGAGAACAGCAGTTGGATCGTGAACAAAGGGCGCGTTTGTGACATTGCATGCCAACGGCAATGATCCTGGATAGCCGTCTCCCATGTCCCTGAAACACTATGTTGCATCCAGCCGTGCTCCGGTTGCAACCACTTGAAGTTAATACAGTCAGGCGTTTGGACTACAACAGAGGTGCCGAACCAGGACACGTCGTGAGTAAAGGCATGGTTCCAGCGACTCCATGTACTCGCCTTCCCTTCCGGAAGAAGACTTGGCACAGGAATTTGATGTGCCTTCATTACTTGAGGCAAATGTTCAAACCAGTCCTCCTTGGTCCAATAGAGATTGTACAATGCCTCTACATCTTCTACTTGGTAGCCGATGGCCTTGAAGGTAGATACAAGCCAGCGTCCTCCCGTGACTGCCCTTCCGCTTGGATTCAAGGGCAATAGATTTGTTTGGCACTGGTTTGGCCACAGCCTGGCCCCTTTCACGGGAGTCCTGTATCTGGCAAGGCCGGGACCACAGGTGCCGGCCTGCCAAGGCAAGGCAAGATTCGAATTTAGGGTTTGGGGTTTGGGGCTTAGGGTTTAGGGTTTGGGGTTTAGGGCTTAGGCAAACACAGTCTCACACACTCTGAAAAAGTTGGATCTCTGCATAATACTACTCGCACTTACCCTAAACCCTAAAAAGCGCCCCTCCCCCCCCCCGGCTTTCCAGCCGCTGCTGCCGCAGGTGCAGCAGTGCCAGCGTGGTCCGAAGCCTGGCTGCAGCACATGTGGTACAGTTAGGGTTTAGGGATTAGGGATTAGGGTTTAGGGTAGCAGACTCTGTGCACGAAGTCAGCTGGAAGACTGCAGCAAGATGCTTGATTCCAAGACCAGGGTATCTTGCAACCCTAAACCCTGAACCCTAAACCCTAAACCTTATTAAACCCTAAACCCTAAACCCTAAACCTTGAGCTTCCAAGCCGCCTGTGGATTGTCAACCGTCAGGCTCCGCAGCACACCTGGGAAAGTGGGTAAGCAACCACGTGTTCAAATACACATCTACTTGCAGATCCGGCCCTCTAAGTAGATAAGTAAGAGCCCTAACCCCTAAACCCTATACCCTCAACCCTAAACCCTGAGCCAATTGCAATAACCATAGATGCCCAAGACCTTAGACCGAGCACCTGCACAGGGATCTCCACTCCGGCTACAGTGCTGATCACCCCATGGCCAAGCCGACTGCTTAGAGGCTGCGTACCCTAGCCCAAAAAAGGTTAACCTTTTGAAGTATAGTAGGATTATATAAACCCCGAAAGGTTAAAGGTTAGCTACTCAGCTACTAAGACTGAAATTCGACCTTGTATGTACCTGGTTGGGAGAACCTACTAGAACGCAAGTTCAACAAATCACGCACATGTCCCGCAGGCCTCCTGCATTCATACGGCAGCAGAGCACAAAGCGAAACCCGAAAGCCCCTAAGCCGCTCCATCATAAGCTGCTCGGCGCCACACTGGTACCAATCTCACGAAGTGAAGCCAGCGCAGCTCGGAGCATGCGGTTCTCCTGTTCAGCTGCAGGAGCATGCTACGAGGTGACAGGGGACACTTGCAAGACAAACTTGCAATGCCAAGTTCGGCGCTTTGTTGCATGCAACTGGAATCTAGGCCTGGTTTAGGGTTCAGGGTTCAGGGTTTAGGGTTTAGGGAACCTCGACACAAGCCCCTCAGACTGAGGGAAGCCGTCCTCTTCCAGTGCTACAACTCGTCGCTCGAGGGAGCCCTCACCATGAGGCCACGGCAAGAGACTTGCTGGGGGTCTGAATTATTGGGGTCATTATTACGAGGGGATCCTACTAGTTGGTGGCCCTAGATTGGGGTCCCTTATTTCGTAAACCCCCATATCTGCCTAGCTGCTTTGGGCTTAAGGGTCAGGGACGAGACACCACCCGCAAGGGTTTTGCGTTGCAACGTGGGGGATGTTGGCACTTAGTTGGCAGTGATGAACTTTGTTTGCTGCCTAACCTGCTGGACAACTCTGGACTTCTTCCTTACCAAGTTCTTCAGGCAAAGACTTATGCCAATGCACTTGGCTTTACTGCACGAAGTGTTCGGATCTCTAGACCGGCGTCAACCCCCTGCCGCTCAGCCGTCTACAGTGCTTGTGGAGATGCTCTGGGAGTGTTTGTTCTTTGGGGTTTGTGGCGTTCGTACAACAGGGGATGCGAGTCAAGTCAGCACCTGCGGCTGCAGTTGGTATCGTTCAAAGCCAAAGACCACCAATCAAACCCAATCCCGTCCCCCTTCCCTCACCCCAACAAGCATTGGTTGGGTGCCTTGTCTTCAGGTGCTGAAGCAGCAAGGCGCGAAGCCTTGCAACGTTTCCGAGCTCTCACAATGCGAGAAGTTGCGTGGAAGCGGGCAGCGGATCCTCCAGATTCTCAAGACGGGCTTAGGGTTTAGGGGGTTTAGGGGTTTAGGGGTTTGGGGGGTTTAGGGGGTTTAGGGGGTTTAGAGGGTTTAGGGGGTTTTGGGGGTATGCGACGCGAGACACCCGCCTCTACCTCGGGCTCTGCACCGTCAAAGTGAACCTGCAGCAACGTAGATGCAGCTGAACCATGTCCGACAGCCGGGTAGAAGCAGCTCTAATGAAGCAACCCGTTGGCTTCCAGACGGTGTTGACGGGACACCTTACCGCACCAAAACGAAAGCAACCGGACTAACCACTGCCAACTTGTCAGACCTCCCATCCTTGACCCGAGACCTGGCGACAACATGCGGCAACAATGTTAAAACGGCTTACTGTGAGACTCTATGCCCTGAACCCTAAACCCTAAACCCTCAACTACCCCACCCCCCACCCCCCCCCTGGGCGAACTGCTGCGGCGCTGGAAGGTGGGCCGATGGGGTTGAGAGCCGCAGCCTCATGGTTGCTGACTTGACTTGGGCACTGCTCTGAACCGCACGCGAGCCCTACCCTACAAGGCTTCGGGTTTAGGGCTTCGGCTATTCAGAGCTTCGATATGGCCTCCCGGTGTTGCTGGAACAAGCTGTGAGGCTGTCGAGTTCGGGTTGCACCAAGAAGTCAGGCCACCCTATAGGAGCATTTCCAGGCTTAGGGCCCTTAAGCATCCTTAAGCATCCTTCAGCCCGAAGCAGCCTTAAGCCCTAAAGGCCTAAACCCTAGACGCTAAACCCTAAACCCTAAACCCTAAACAACCCGAGAAGCCCAAAATTAAACCCTCTGAGTTCCCCCAACTTCGCTTCGGCCCTTTGGATGGCCTGACAGGGGGCCAGGCGGCATCGTTGCTTGGCTGGGCTTGTCTTGTCTTCAGCAGTTCTTCAGCCCCTCACCACGGAGGTTTAGGGTTTAGGGTTTAGGGTTTAGGGTTTAGGGTTTAGGGTTTAGGGTTCTGGGCTTAGGGTTTCGGGTTCAATGAAAACAAGTGCAGGGCAACTGCCTTTACAGCGGATGCAACTGGCTATGGCAACTCTGCCAGCAAAGCGTGAGATGAGGTGATCTGGGACAAAGCCTGCTCATGGTCATGGTGAGCTAAATGCTTTTCTTGCCCGACTCCGCAACCCAAAGAGAAGCCTCGAAGCGCTCCAGCGTCCAAAGCACAGTACACTGAAAGCACTTTGCTCCAGTCCATGCCTTCGACCGCCACTTTCAGCGGTTCGGAGGGAGTCTCGGAGGACCACAAGGGCCCGAAGCCATTGCTACCTCGAGCAGTTGAGCGAGCTGAGCCTAAGTGGAACCCCAAAAGACTCATGAAGCTATGTTAAACCCGATTTACATCAGCCGCCAAGCATCCAACAGCCGCGAACCGCAAGATCCTCAACTCTTACACTCGGCTTCATGTCTGAACATTTCGGAGCTACACGAGCTACTTGGAGGTTCATGGTACATACTAACCCAATAGTAATTGCACTTCTAACCCCTTTATAACTACTTAAGGGGCTGATAAGTGGGTCATTTATACACTTGTACTTGGGTTTTTCAGTACCACGAACCTTTAAGTAGTCCCGGGTTGAGACCAAGGAGCTGGGAAAGGCCATGGCCGCGTCTCCCAGTCTGCTTGCCAAAGCTTCGATCATTGGAGTCAGTGCTGCGGAAGAGACGGCAACAGGCAAAGGCAGCTAGGTTGGCAACGGCACCTTCGGGTTTAGGGTTTATAAGGTTTAGGGTTTAGGGTTTAGGACCTACAAGTCAACACCCAGCTCTGTCCCCACAGATCCTTGCCGGTTGTGTCGTAAAGTCCGTCAATTCTGCACGCTGGGGCGTGTATCCGCGCGCAATCGAGCCGCCCGTTTCAACACGAAAGCCATGTCGGCAAGCCGACCAAGGCCGTGGTGGTTTGCTCGTCGTTCTAAACGTGTCATGCCTTGGTTTCACTATCTGGCCGCCCTACTTGGAGGTTCATGGTATTTACAAAACCAAAAAGGGAATAGTACTCATAACCCATACATACAGTCAAAATTGGTTATTAAGTACCACGAACCCCCAAGTAGATTCGTCCTTCGCAACTCCTCGAAGGCTAAGCTCGCCACTGAAACCTAAGGATCTGGACCCCCAAACGCAAACCATTCATTGACTATCCCTTCTTTGCATTCGAGAAAACCGAAATTCTTCCGGCCACGCTCCTCCCAAGTAAGTAAACATCACCCCCCCCCTTCCTGCATCACCACACCTTGCAGGATCACATCTTGAACATGAATTGTTCACCCCTCCGCCTCCTTTTTGCAATCCCTCGCACGTTACGAACTCTGAGTCGGGAATTGCCCGTAGCGTATTTTGTAGGGTGGTCTCCCTACCAAGCCAGACGTTGGGGCTACAGAACATCTTGCACACAGGCATCATTCTGCCCACCTCCGGCCTCTTCCTGGGCCTTGCCCTCATCCAGCGGTACCAGCACTCAACGCCCAACACCCTTTTCTTCCTTGTCCAGTATCCTTGGGGAATTCAAGGTCAACCTTTGGGATTATAAGGGGATTCTATTACCCCAAAAAGGTTAAAGGTCCCTAAACCTTAAACCCTAAACCCTAAACCCTAAACCCTAAACCCTAAACCCTAAACCCTAAACCTAAACCCTAAACCCTAAACCCTAAACCCACCCCACTAGTAAGTTTTTACCTGGAGCCCAGGATGCTTTGAGCACAAGAAGCATCCTGGGCACCTTAGAAATTCCATGGCTGCATGAAGGCCCTCGGCTGTGGGCTTTTCGCGTGTACCCAAAGAGCCCAATATCCCTTAATCAGGGACTATTGCCTAACTTATTTAGGGTTTAGGGTTTAGGGTTTAGGGTTTAGGGTTTAGGGTTTAGGGTTTATGGAATATTGCTCAATTGATTTAGGGGTCCTTAGTATGGTTTAAGGTCTATTCCTTCATTAAGGGGTATTGGGCTTCTCACGTGTAAGGCTCGCTTTCTGCCGTAAGCAGAAGCCAAGCTGAAAGGTCGCCCAGTATCTCCGCCATTTGGGATCGTTCTGCTGATAAGGTTTAACAGGGAGCCTAACGCTAAACCCTAAACCCTAAACCCTAAACCCTAAACCCTAAACCCTAAACCCTGAACCCTGAACCCAGAAGAAGGGATCTACTGGGCATTCCAGAGAAAATACGGTTTGCCTTGCAAACAGCGCTGAAGAAATCGGGGGGCCCTCCTAGCAGGCATGGTCTCACTGGCGTATTAAGCCTTTATATGGGTTTAAGGTTTGGGTTTAGGGTTTAGGGTTTAGGGTTTAGGGTCTAGGGTCTAGGGTCTAGGGTTTAGGGTTTAGGGTTTAGGGTTAGTAGGGTTAGTAGGGTTAGTAGGGTTTGACAGTGGGCTGCCGTGGTGCGAAGGTTGGACGGAGGAAATCGGACGGTAGATTGTAGATGCAGCTGGGCAGAGTGCAGCAGATATGGTAAAGCAAGATACCTTGTAGGGGACCCAAAGAGCCCAATACCCCTTAACTAGGGAATATTGCTTAATTCATATAGGGATCCTTAATATGGTTCAAGGTATATTCCTTCACTAAGGGGTATTGGGCTCTTTGGGGAATCCGCGCTGCGGCGACCACTCAACGCGTGAGAGCGGCTCAATTGGCATGTGCACTTGCACTTCCCCTCTTTAGGATGTGGTCTCCGTTCAGCTAACGCCACGGGTGGTCCGTTCGATCAAACAGCCCCATCTCGGGACAGTGGCCGTGCCGGCCCCGTAACTACTAATTGCTTAAGAACACCACCGAAAAAATTCTTCCTTATCAGGGTAAACATAGGGATTACTTGTTGTTTCTGTTTTTGGGGTTCTTAAGCAAATAGTAGGTAAAGGTGTTGGCCATCTGGGCCTCACCACGAAGTCCGGCGTTGTACTTGATCAAGCGCTTGTTGCTCGATCGTTGCCGCCCATGAGCGTGAGGACATATAGGAGTGCCACTTGATGAGTACATTCCTGGAGTCTGTGATGGACAATCCATGGTTTGGACCGTCTCATCGCCGGTCGCACAGCCATGTTGCCATGGAGTAGCTCAACCGATTTGGTCCCTTGGTGTCCCTTGCATGGTACAAGGCATCCTCTCCATTCACTGCGGCCTGTACTTCAGCCGCTGCACCCTCTACCCAGCAGGTAGCGGCAGCCGTGAATGCTTGCATCTCTACTCCACTTGGGCACGCCGTCGCACGTACGCTTGTCCGGAGTGATTCCCACTCATCAGCACATAAGCAACCACGGTCCATGAAGTAAGTCCGTGGATCAAGCGAGCCACCTCCCTTCTCTCACGGAGGCTCGCTAATGAAAGTGAGTGGCCGGGTTGGTGGAGTGGAGGCAGTTGGATGATGGGATGGCAGATTCAGCTGGGCAGAGCACAGCAGATACAGTACGGCACCCGAAGATTTCTTTCCCCCCCAAATCTTAGCTGCGATGGCCACTTAGAATGCGTGAGAGCGGCTCAATTGACATGTGCGGGGCTTGCAGGGTTGTCTGGGCTTATGGGGCTTAGAGGGCTGTCGGGCTTGCAGGGCTTGTCCTGCTTGTTGTGCTTGCCAACTTCGGATTTCGGATCTTTGGGCCGACCATGAGCTGAAGGGCCCCCTCGATCGAACATCATTAAAAAACAGCGTTATCAACATCACCCACGCCAGCACACGCTCTCAGCGGAAATGTCCGTCAGATGCACCGCTGAAGTGTTCGCCGGAAACTCGTGAAATCGTGATGTACAATAGCTTGCCAGGGCGCGCCCCACCTCCATGTTGCTTCCAACTTCACACCTGAACTCTAAACCCTATGTGACCCCTTAACCCTCACGCGGACTCCCAAACCTGACAGACACCCTAAACCCTTTTCCTAAACACTGATGCCTACACTCTATTACAAATCCACACCTCGTGGACAAACCATGTCCTGCAGGGAGTAGGATCCCCTTTTCATATAGACCCCAAACCTCATGCATGTTCACTTGCTGTGTGCCCCACCCATCCCGAAAAATTTTAAGGATACTGGGGCCCGGGGGGTTTGGGGGCCTCAACCTCGAAACCTCGTGAAGATGATGCTGACACTGATGATGCTGCTTGATGATGGTGCTGCGGCCCATGAACCTTTTCCAAACCTTATGATTACGATGATACTGATGATGATGACGATGATAGGGCCCATTGATGGTCCCACTCCTAAAACCCACAGTCTTGCGGAATCAAGTCTGACTGCCCCCCACCCACTCACCCCGAAAGATCACCTCGTTACATGTCCTCCCCCCAAGCCCTAAATCCTAAACCCTAAACCCTCAACTTCAACCTTAGAAGGGTCCAGCATAACGCGTATTCCCTGTGAAGCCCAACCGGACATCGAGGTTTCAGAGCTCCCCCGGAGAAGCCGTCCGACCACGGACAGTTTTAGGTGTCTTTGGGTTTAGGATTTCGTGTTTAGGGTTAACTAGTTCATGGTTGGGAAAGTATTAGAAATCTAGATTTCTATTCCTTGTTGAGTTTAAGTACCCTTAAAAATCTTAAATGTTACCCCACTACGACAAAGGTAAGGGTCTAGGGGTTTGCACAAGCCGTTGATGGAAAAAAACAGACGCCTGCATCCTGTCAGCGTCTGCCATGCAGCAGCCCGCTGTGAACACGTCTTTTAAACACAGAACCCAGCTCGCCATGCTCAGGCTCTATTTTTTGGGAGGCTTCCCTCAATTTGCTTTTGGAGTCCCCGTTCTCCTACAGAGTCTTCTATGTAGGGCACCTGAAGGGGTTATCATTTCGAGAATCCCCTATTCACACACACACACACACACACACACACACACACACACACACACACACACACACACACACACACACACACACACACACACACACACACACACACACACGCACACACGCACACGCGCACACGCACATGCACACGCGCAGAGTCTTTTTGCTTGATGTACCCCCCCATCGAACACTGCCCTGCCAGAACCCTAAACCTTAAACTGTATTTGGCTCACACCCTATTTTGGCAGAGGCTCTTGCTTTCTCCTTTTGGGTGCTCAGAATTCAGGGCATAGGTTCAAAGCTGCAAGTGGCCCTAAACCCTAAACCCTAAACCCTTAACCCCGCTAGGTTGTAAGACCTCCTGTCACTTAAAGCCTGGCAGCGAAGTATGACAAATCAAGCCGGGTTCGGCCGGCACGAATTCATCTTGGACAGATTCTGATGGCTCCCATGTAGTGCCCTGTAGAAAATACCAACTCTAGGGTAGCCCAGGAACCATCTTTTACTCGGAGTACCCTTTTTGGGGCTTGCTTACTGTATAGGGAACCTTGGACACAACAAAAAGGGAAAAAAGGGCACCCCGGGGCTGCCAAGAACTCAAAGCCTAAGCTAAAAGAGAACTACCTCGGAGCCCTCCGGAGGCCACTCGCTCCACAGCCCGTCTGGCAAATTCGGTGCGAGTTCCTCTCAAAGTGATTCTGGGGGAATCTAAGGCCAACCCTTAACCCTATTTTTTGAACCCAGACTCGTCCGAACCGCTAACCCTAAACCTCGAAAGGCAAACCCGACAGTGGTGGTTCAGGGCTTCTGCCTACGCTCTAGACCCAATAACCCTCAGCAGCCTACGCCGCGGCTTCAAAAATCTCTACTTCGACACCCAACGTGCATGCACACCACGTCTTGCTTGCGCGAAGACATCTGAGATCTGGCTGGCGAAGAGCGGGTCCACCTGCATCAGGTGGTTGACATATTGGCTCTTTTGAATAAGCCCTAAATCCTATTGGGGCCCAGCAAGTCTGAGTATTTTGATATTCATGTCAAAACAAAATAAGGATTGAGTGGAGAGCCGGGTTAACATTGCTAATTCTGTAGGCTCCTGCAGCTGCCGCATACACCAAGACTCAGAGCCAGTTCTGAAAGCTCCGACCCAAAACGCCTAGGGTTCCCCAAGTATGGGCCCTGAATTTCGGTCCCTTGCTGCCCATACTTCTGATCCCTATAAACAAGGGTAAGAGGACCATACCAAGGACCCATGGGTAGGTGCATGGTCCCTCAGTATGGGCACGTAAAAGGGGACGCCTTACGTACCCTCTACAAATTAGGGGCCCCGACTTCCGAAGACTTTAAGGAAGGTTGGGGACCACATTAAGTGCCCATGTAACTACCCTTCGACCCATGGTTGGAACCCCAAGCCCAAAACCCTAAACCCTAAACCCTAAGGCCTAAGGAGGAGGACTCGTCCGCCTTGCGACTGCCAGACACCAACTCCACCAGACGGGCCGTCGACATCCTGCTCCGGGACCACTTGGGGCCTAAACCCTAAACTTGGGATGTTCCCCCTTATACTAACAGCCCTGAACAGGGATTATCATCGGGGGTGCTATTATCCCTACTATGGACCTGCTAGTATAAGTCGGAACATCCCAACCCGAAACCCTAAACCATTGTTGCTTCTTTTGTTTCTTAAGTTCTTGGGGTTTGGACTTTTTTTGGCCATTCCCTGAGGCGCCAAAGACGCTTCTCAGACGTGAAGAGCCTGAGATGCTGATTCTTGCAGCTCCCAGGTCAGGGTTTAGGCTTTAGGGTTTAGGGTTCAGGGTTCAGGGTTCAGGGTTGAGGGTTTAGGGTTTAGGGTTTAGAGGTTTAGGGTTTAGGGTTTGGGGTTAGGGTTTAGGGTTTAGAGGTTTAGGGTTTAGGGTTCTAAGAGACAGCAATGCATACCCTGAACCCGAAACCCTACAAAGAACCCGAAATCAACAAAACCCCAAGTCCAAACAAAAAACCCGACATGACCGAGACTCTGCAACCCGTGCAAGTGGCTACAGCAAATTGCTTTTCCAGACCTTTCGTGCTTTTGCAGGCATGACCGCATTAGGGCGTAATCATTAGGGTTTAGGGTTCACGGCTTCAATTGTAGCTATGGTCACGCGTGGCCTAGAGTGCCGCTTGTGAAACTTTCAACCCTTGTATGCATGTCCATGTCCATATATAAAATGAATGACAGCAACGCAATGGCTGATGTCCAAGTTTTTGGTTTCAACGATGTGGAGTGACTGACTATTCCTAGTAGCTGTGGCAAGCTCACCGTCAGGACATTGTGAGGTGTTTCGAATGAGAAACCAGGAGCGCTTCGTTCTGGCAACACAAGCCGGTACGCGGCAATCTGAACCCATGGCTTCATAGCTTCTTTGCTCAGATGAAACGGGAGGTTATGGAGAAATACTTCTTCATCATAGAAGCCCCCCCCCCCCACCCCAAGTTAAACAGGAGCACATCGGATAATTCGATTCACGACCAGGAACACAAGAATGAAGGACAGATGTTTGGGACAGCCACGCGCGAAAAAAAGGTATACTCAAGGACTAACTTTTTTCTGCAATCGGCGCATATACTCCCTGAACCCTAAATTTCTAAACCCTAAACCCTAAACCCTTAAACATTGAATTACAAACGCATCGTAAAGAACATCTCACTGGTGAAGT
The DNA here is from genome assembly GCA_905221605.1 of Symbiodinium natans. Lineage (NCBI taxonomy): Eukaryota > Dinophyceae > Suessiales > Symbiodiniaceae > Symbiodinium > Symbiodinium natans. The sequence goes on from CAJNDS010001757.1 coordinate 82,211, forward strand.
GAATAGACAAGAACTTGCAGGATTATGGCCCTACCAAGCAGAGCTGGGAGGCCAATTTGGCCGGGAAGTAGGGTTTAGGGTTTAGGGTTTAGGGTTTGGGGTTTAGGGTTTAGGGTTTAGGGTTTGGGGTTTAGGGTTTAGGGTTTAGGGTTTGGGGTTTGGGGTTTGGAGTTTAGGGTTTAGGGTAATTTTTACAATTCAAAAGCCGGGAATTCTGGAAGCTCACCCCAAAATTGAACATGTAAATGGTTCGGATAGTTTAGTTTACAGAGCTGGAGGTCAACTACAACTCTGAAGCTACATAGTTTGAATGGCGGGGAATGCGGTTTAGGGTTTAGGGTTTAGGGTTTAGGGTTTAGGGTTTAGGGTTTAGGGTTTAGGGTTTAGGGTTTAGGGTTTAGGGGGAAGGTCAGGTGCCGGGACCGGTGCGCGAAAACAATTGTCATCAGCGGCTACTTTGAGCTGTAACTTCGGAAAGTTACATTCATCGAATTACAAGAACAATGCCTTGCACCTTTAAAAACGATGTCAGACATAGACAAGAACTTGTAGCAATAACCCTTACGAACCACATATTAGTTCCCACAAAACAGAATAGAATTTTGAGGATTGTACGTTTACGAATTAGGCTATAACCGTTCTCCCAAGTGAATAAGTTCTACGATTGAAAGGGTCTGGAATATTCTAAGCCTCTTCAATTTTGCAATCTTACCTCTAAGATTAACGAAATTTTCGCTGGTAGTGCAGATAGTGCCATTAATATAGTTGAACTCCGCTAAAACTTAAGGGATTAAGGGCATCTTGCTATACGTTGAAAAGCCTACATGCAAGCACTTGGGCCGCCTACGCTGCCTTGTATACACACGCATCCAATCAAAATGTCTAAGGCCACTCCCGCAACGCGTGTATGGTCTGTCATGGAAGGTAAGGTGTTACAAGGTCACCTCCCCCTATGTATGGTCTGTCATGGAGGGGAGGGCGACCATGCATGCAAATATAGCGGCATATCTATGTATCTCTTTGTCGAGCTGGGTATTCACCTATACATGTACAGATATACAGACAAGAAATATACACAAATATATATATATATATATACATGTGTATAAGTTATTCTATATATACACATATACTTTTATCATCAGCATATTTATGCAAGTACACAGCTCTTGATTTTCATCCATACTTGACCTTAGTCTCTGGTTCTCCCCTTCAAGCCCCAGACTCTACACCCGAACCCTAAAATGCCAGCGGCACGAGGCCGCTCCTACCCTCCTAAACGCCAAGCCCCCAGATCCTGCAGGGTTATGTAGGGCTTGAAGATTTAGGACTTCGGCTTTAGGAGGTCGCAGGCGCACAAAAAACCTGGACACAAACTGCTGCGCGCACGGTTTTCGCGTTGGTTTTTGAGCAGTCAAGCACGGGAACTACGAAGAGACTGTCTGGCAACCGGTGAGATAGGACAGCACATGGCACTTGCTGGAAACCTCGTCTAAAAGCGATGTTTTGTGCAGATTCAACATCCGAAAATGCGGAAATCTGAACTTTGTGCCATACAAGAACGCACTACTTCCTCTTCAGGAAATGGCTGCCGGAGCCTTCATGAAAATCTTCTGATGTTGTGTTGACTCCATACAGCTGGTTGTACAAAGAGGCTTACAGAAGCAAAAGCACTACGCGACAGTGGTCTCCGCAGTTCATCATTCTGATTGTTGTTGTTGCTCTTGTTCTCTCCTTGTTCTTTGCTGGTTGCTTCTTTATGCGGGTCATGTTGTTGTTGGCTCCTGCTTCCGGAAGTGAATGACTTTCAATTTCTGTCGATCTGCTTGCTTGTCTTCTGCCATTCATGTATTTATTTCTGTCATTCTGTCTGTGCATGTTTTCTATATGTTGTTGTGTCTTTGTGTCGTTGTTTTTTTGTTCTTTCGTCCGATAATCCTTTTATTCATTCTTTCTTTCCGTGTCATTCGTTCGTTCTTTCTGTCATTCATGTTTTCGTGTCCGGGGGGGTTGGTGGCAACACCCATACATATAGCGACCGTGCCCAAAACAAATTTATTCACAGTGCTCTTGCCTCTTTGTACAACATATCAAATTTAGGGTTGAGGTCGGCAGGAACGTTATCCCCCCCCCCTTCGACCCACCTTCATGACCCCCCCCCCCCCCCCCGACCCCCCAACCCCCGAAAATGCCGAAAGGCCATAATTAACACGACCAGGTTTTTCGGCGCCTGCTTCCTTCGAGGTAATGGGGTTAGACGTCTTAGGGGTGACCTACTATACCCAAAACCCAAAAACTTAGACCACGCAGATCCATTCAGCTCAGCCTGTGAAGGCTCCGCTCCAGTTCTTGGGCCTGTTGAGGGGCCACCCGTGTGGGGTTTGGAGCTGTTGCGGTTCAAGGTTCCGGGTCAGGCTTTAGGCGATGGCATGACAAGAGGAGAAGCTTAACAAGCTTGTGGGGGCTTGCGATGTAGGGGTCGTTCTTCTCAAAGAATTCTTGGGCTCATTACACGTCCTTACACCATGGTGCCCCAGAAGACAGCCCCCAAAATTGGAACTCCTCCCATGTAACGCGGTAATGTTGGGGTTAGAGGGTTGGGTGGGTTGGGTCCTGAAGACCTCACCCGATCGGGGTTCCAGCTTTTGACAAGTCCGTAGAAGCCAACAACCCATCACCCGATGCCTATTTGGAGGATCGGAGGTTGAATATTCATGTAGACTGGGTACCTTGGGTAGTTCAGTAATGAGGAGCTGACACTGTGAATGATGTCGGCTGCTGTGTTGAGTTTGCTTGTGTTCCGCCCTGTTGTCTACCGCAGTTGACAATTTAGGTACCCAAAAGGGCCCACATGTAGAGCGCTGACAACAGAGCTTCGAAAAACCCCCTGAATCAACAAAAGTCCACACCTTGGCAGTGGGTCCCTTACAACGCCTTCCTGATCGAGATGTGGGCTGGCTGTTGGCCAAGCAGCCGATCTTCCTGGCGTGTGTAGGCTTTGGGGATCGGGTTTCAGGCTCAGGTTTCGTCGAAACCTGTAGCAGCTTTGGTCAAGTGTAAACCATACATGAAAAACGCAAAGTCTTGCCGCCAGTTCCCCTGTAAAGCTGGACAAGCACGGGTGTAACACCATCGCCGTGACATGCCATGACTTAGCTCATTTGGAGAATGGCCATACCGGTGCATGATGCGGACATGGTCAGTGCATGGGGGCTTGTCGACTACTAGGAACACTACTCTTGAATGCGCTGGTTTTCGTGATCACACATGCGCTGCTTACGTGCTACAAGCGTTCTGTTTGCGTGTCTATCGCTGGCTTCTCAGTGAGTGTTGGGCCCGCACGAAGCAGCAGCCAATGAAGTGGAAGGTGCTCGGGAAAGCATGCTGGGGTTCGCAGACGGACACGTTGACAATCAACAACTGCGAGCTATGCTCTTCCTTTGAGGTTTAGGGGCTTTGGGTTTAGGCTTATGATATCTTATGATGCTCGCAACCTACAGCACAAGTTCACTGTGAAATCGCTACTTTGTCTGGATATGTGCTTAGATGGTACAGGTACAGCGAGTGTGCCTTGCAACGAAGGCTGCTCTTGTTGCAAGTCTTACAAATAGGCCCATGGGAAACAACCTCAGTTGAACGAAGCCCAGTCTGCAATCACAAGCCTGCACCCTGTCAAAACTGAAAAGTTGGACAAGAACCCTAACATTTTAAACCCTAAACCCTAAACCCTAAACCCCAAACCCTAACTGCCAAGGAGCCATGAGTTCAACCACCAATCTCATCTCGTCACCGATGCCCTGGCTTGCGAACGCTCAAGAGTAAACTCGACTCAGGGGCCCAAGCAAGTACATGCATGTCATTACCGGGCTCTGGGTTGAGTTGATTGTTCTTGAATTCGGGTTTAGGGTTTAGGGTTTAGGGTTTAGGGTTTAGGATTTAGGGCTTAGGGTACCCAAGCAGACACCATGAGCCCCGAATGAAAGTCATTGGACGGGCAAGCCGCCATCCCCACGCCCAAAAATCACGAAAACTCTCTCTCTCTCTCTTTCTCTCTTTTTCTCTCTTCTTTCTGTCTCTCTTTCTGTCTCTCTCTCTCTCTCGCTCGCCGTCTCTCTCTCTTGAGCGTTTCGGTTCTCAAGAAAGAACTTGCCTTTACGTTTACAGTTTAGATGTCAGGGATGGTGGGAACAGCCCCCTTAAAACTGCCTAGGCTACGACAATTGAGCCCTTCTGCACTAAACCCCAAACCTTAAACCCCAAACCCCAAACCCCAAACCCTAAACCCTAAACCCTAAACCCTAAACCCTAAACCCTAAACCCTAAACCCTAGGTTGGGCTCCGGCAGTCTGCCCCACGACTTCCCTCCCTTGTGCCAACACACGAAGGGTTCAGGGTTTAGGGTTTAGGGTTTAGGGTTTAGGGTTTAGGGTTTAGGGTTTAGGGTTTAGGGTTTAGGGTTACCTAGATTCGCCTCTGGACAGACCCCCTAAACCCTTTTTGAAGCCGGGCTCCCTAAAAGGTGCCGGCACTGAGGATTCCCCCACAAAACTTTCAGGGTTTAGGGTTTAGGGTTTAGGGTTTAGGGTATTCAGGATACCTAGCTGCTGCCAAGCTCTCACCCCAACGGATAAAGCCAAGTAAACCCGACTTCGAAACCCCCCAGCCCTGAGGTTGAGGGTTTAGGGCCAGGGTTTAGGGTTTAGGGTTTAGGGTCTAGGGTTTAGGGTTTAGCTGAACCCATGCTCAGAGGCTTGAGCTAGATTCCAGGCTTGCCGGCAACCCAGGAATCAAAAAGGATGCCACTAGGATGCCCTCTTTTCTTTCCCCGCAAAGGGGCTTCGAAAGGAATCCGAGCCGACCCAAAGAAGGGCATCAGGGTACTCCCTAAACCCTAAACCCTAAACCCTAAACCCTAAACCCTGAACCCTGAACCCTAAACCCTAAACCCTACCTGGAGCTCTCCAGGCATTTCAGATTTCCGCGACGCTTCAGAAAAGGAAGAACCAGGGACAGCACCTCTGCTGCACAGTCGAAGCCCATGAATGGGTTTAGGGTTTAGGGTTTAGGGTTTAGGGTTTAGGGTTTAGGGTTTAGGGTTTAGGGTTTAGGGTTTAGGGTTTAGGGTTTAGGGTTTAGGTTTTGGGGTCTCTGCATCCCCAGCTCCGAAGAGCGAATATACGGGTTGGGGTTTAGGGTTTTTGGAGTTGAATTACGGTTCAGGATTTATGGCCTTCGTGGGCACCTTAGATGACAAACTCAGAGCCATTGAGCACAAAACCTTACGGCACGTTTTAGATATTGAACTGAGACATGCACAAAACCCTAAGCCCAAAGACCTGCGACTCGCTGTACCTGCAATTTGGTAAGCCATTAGCTTTCTGCAAACCCAGAAATCTCTAGGCAAACAGAGTCGCAAGCTCTGGAGACACTGAAACCCTCGAATGCTTTAAACCCTAAGCCGAAAAAATCACACAGACAAAGCTCAGAAGCTAAATACATGACCAGGTGTTGTGAGGTATCGTGCGTTTGTTCCTCTTAGGTTAGTGCTTGCACGGCTGATGGCTTGTTGGGCTTTTGAAGCTCTAGGGGCGCTGGGGCCTGTGAAACCAACAGCCCGCAGCAAAGGTCTTCCCAGAGGAGCTTCGAGGACTGCCGATATGATTGGAGAGGACTTTCCCTGCTTGTCGATGGAGAAGCTGCAAAGGATGGGTTTGAAGGATTTCGGCGGTTGTGGGATTTATGGATAAAGGTTAAGAGCTCAACCACAAGGCAAGAAACCCTGTTCAGGAGCATCTAAACCCTGAGCATGAAAAAACCCACACTGCTGAAAGTCAAGGAGCCCAAACGTCGGCAGGCGGCCCCCTAACAATCTAAGCCCTGAACCCAGAAAGCGCCGTCAAAGGCTCAGCTTGCAGCCCTAAACCCTAAACCCTAAACCCTAAACCCTAAACCCTAAACCCTAAACCCTAAACCCTAAACCCAAAACCCAAAACCCAAAACCCTAAACCCTAAACCCTAAACCCTAAACCAAAGCCCTAAACCCTAAACCCAGCTTAGATGCTTGGCCCTCAGAAAGGCCGTCGTAATACTGCCGCTGGGTCTTGTCAAGCTTCGTCTTCGGCCTCCAAGACGGCGTAGACTTAACTTTGCAGGGTTTAGGGTTTAGGGTTTAGGGTTGTGTACTCAGAGCTCAGGCGTCCCCATCGCATGGTTGGCCCTTTTCACACCCTATCTCAAGCCTACAAAAAGATACAACACACCCGAAAACAACACCTCACCGAAAACATACTTAAATGAACCCCAACCTTAACCCTGGAACCTATCTAAACCCTAGCTACTGCGCCTATCAACTTGAGCTGCCAAAACCCGAGTAAACCCTCCCGCACCCTACTTAAACCCTATGTACTCAACCCTAAACCCTGCCTACACCCGGAATCCGACCTAACACTCCGGAGGGTGAGGCGGACGCCTCCCCACCACACACCATGGAGGAAGCGAGACCAGACAAACTCTAAAACCTAAACCCCTAAACCGTGACATCCTGAAGGTCTAGACTGCATCCCAGAACACCATTTTAGTTTGTGCCACTGGCCGCCGGTACTCGCATAGCAGGGCCAGGAGCCACCTTACAACCCTAAACCCTAAACCCTAAACCCTAAACCCTAAACCCTGGCCCGAAGGGCTGCAGACTGCAACAGGCAGGGCGCCTCGTGTGTTCCAAGTGGCAGAAGCCGCATGACTCGCCTGGGCCCACGAAACTCAACTCCTACATGGGGATTTTCGAAAACAGGGGGGGGTACCCTTGTGGGGGTTCCTATAATAGGGATTATACTATTTTGGGGTACCCCGATACCCCCCCCCTCCCCCCCATTTTCGGAAATACCCATATAGCCCAAACTCTACAATGCCCTAACCTTGGCTGCGCCCGTACTGGGCCAGAACTCACCACTACTCCCCGCCAAACTCGCAAACCTTTTCCAGTCTTTAAATGCCTTAACCCAACAGAGCGCCGGTGCACGAACGCCGGCTGCTTCGGGCAGCTTTAAACCCTAAACCCTAAACCCCCCCAAGCCGCTAGCATCCTCGGCTGCCTCGTTCTTAAGCTTATGAAGTCCTTCCTCGTGGGTTGAGTTATTTTTGCCACCTGCCTAGCCAGACTGCGGGGATGAGGTTTAAGGCAAGATCGCGTGCCGGTAAAGACGTGCACCCCATGCCACGTCAGAGCCAGCCGAACCAAATTCACATGTCGGGGAGTTCAGGTTTCCATTGAGGCTGTTCCAGGCCACAGCCATTCCCATCGAAGGTTTTCGATTCCGGCATCGTGCGCACTGGAGAAAAGGCTGACGTCTTCGTTGAGGGCATCGATGCCAACAAGCCCTTGTCACTGAAGATTGTGGATCCAGAGCCCTATCCGAGCAACAACCCTAAACCCTAAACCCTAACGATCAAACTTGAGGTTTCCAGCTTGAGCATTTCTAGGCCGAAGAGCCTAGTTACCAGTTCATCGAAAATTCACCTGTATCCAGAACCATAGTGTTCCCCCTTATACTAACAGTCCTTAATAGTTTTAGTACCCCCCAGTTTAATCCCTATTCAGGACTGCTAGTTTATTGGGGGGAGGGGGGGGGCTCCTCTTTAGCCCCTCACGGGCGCGGCTGGCAGGTACAGAAGTGTCAGGCTTCTCATAACCCTAAACCCTAAACCCCTAAACCCCTAAACCCTGAAACCCTGAAACCCTGAAAAGAAGGACTCCTATCAAAAGGGCACCCCGCAACAAGCAAACAAAAGGGGGGCCGACGATTCTCGTCCAATCTTGTTGCGGGTACAGGGGTCGGAGCTTGGGGCTTCGAGCTTAAGAGTTTTTAAGATTTTGGGTTTTACGGTTTTAGGGTTTTAGGGTTTCTGAGTTTTAGGGTTTTAGGGTTTTAGGGTTTTAGGGTTTTAGGATTTAGGGTTTTTTGGGTTTTAACGTCTCGGATGTGGCTACAAGGTACTAGCTGCCTCAAGCCCGAAACACCCTTAAGCCGTAAAGGCAAAGCCGCCGTTGGCGCAGTCTCCATATGCAAAGCGTACGCAAGGCCGGCTACACACCTGTGCGACGGGTCCGGGTCTAGGGTTTATCTCTAAACCCGCAAGCATACAAACCTGACGTTCTAGGCCCTAAACCCTCAAATTCAGGTTGAGATCCAGACCTGCGGATCAGAACCTGAAGGACACGGATTCCACTTAGAAAAGCCAAGGGTTCAGGGTTTAGGGCTTATTAGGGTTTAGGCTTTAGGGCTTCTGCAGCACCATCTCCGAAGGTTTTCGGGTTTAAGGGACTAGTCGTGTGTAGAATCGGTAGATCCTACAAAGCAACACCAAAGCTGCGGTAAAACTTCAGGCTGAGATATGGGGGTTTCGGAGTTTGGGGTTTAGGGTCTAGGATTCCTTGATCGAACGGCACCCTGAAAACCGTCGATCCTGTCAGCCCGGCTTAAAGGGGTTGGGGGGGGGGGGGGGGGGCAGCCCCCCGGATTTGCAAAGAAATGCTTCGTATATGCTTGGCAGCAAACTTGCCCGGATTAAAGCGGGGGGTTGGGGGGCGGGCACGCCCCAACCCCCCCCCCCATTTGCAAACACAACGCATCATGGGTTTGGAAGGGCTTCGTATGTGCTTTGAAGCAAGCGTGCCCAAAAAAGAAGCGGGGGGTGGGGGGGGGGGGCACGGTCCCCCACCCCCTGTGGCTATGTCGGGGCGCCGTTTCCACATGGTACCTACTGCCGCTGCGCGGCGAGATGCCCTAAACCCTAAACCCTAAATCCTAAACCCTAAACCCTTTTTGCAACTGGACTGCAGACAACTGCTAAACCCTAAACCCTAAACCCTAAACCCTAAACCCTAAACAGGGCTTGCGTGTCTGCCTCAGGGTGCCCATAGCTGCCCGACACGCTGCTCGAGTTCATCTCCGGTGCCCCAGGCGAGGGCAGTGGCCTCGAAAGCTTAAGGGGCCCTTAAGGGTTTAAGAGACAAAACCTGTTCTAGGTTTAGGGTTTCGGCTTAGGGTTTAGGGTTTAGGGTTTAGGGTTTAGGGTTTAGGGTTTAGGGTTTAGGGTTTAGGGTTTAGGGTTTAGGGTTTAGGGTTTAGGGTTTAGGGTTTAGGGTTCTAGGTCAAGAAGTGTGCTTTCGGACTTAGGGGCTTCAGGGAGAAGGGCTTCGGCTTTTGGTGGGTGTAGAGAACATGAAAGGACGTGTGGGGGTCTAGGTTCGGGGCTTTGTGGGTTTTGAGTTTGAGGGCTTTAGGGTCCCTAAACCCTAAACCCTAAACCCTAAACCCTAAACACGAGGGTCTTGAGAGCCCGGAGCCTGGCCCTCGTGCAGCCCGGCTGCCCTCGAGGGTTTAGTCGCTTTATGAAGCCCCCCTAAACCCTAAACCCTAAACCCTAAACCCTAAACCCTAAACCCTAAACCCATAGAATCAGGCCTTTCGGGTGTCGGCTTTGCCTCTACAAGCCCTCAACGGACTCTCCGGAAAATCTGCAAATTCTTTCTTAGGGTTTTTTGTGGAGTTGATGTTTGGCGTCTAGAAGGGGGCTAAGTCAATGGATGGTTTTCTCTCTCTCTCTCTCTCTCTCTCTCTCTCTCTGCTGCCGTGCGAGGGTCTTGCTACGCAAGGGCACGAAAAGCAGGCCAGCCGTTGATGGTTACCAGTCCGAGTTATTCAGACGGAACTTGAAAGCAATGAGGGGCTCTGCTGTCTACATACTCCAGAGGACTCGGATAAGTTGTTAACCGACCGTAAACCGCCAAGCCCAAACCTATGTGCGCCTACTACCACATTAAACCCCCTGCACCCTGATTCCCAACCCCCCCGCCCCCCCACCCCTCAATTCAACAGAGGCCTCGTCTGATGGCGCTCCTCGTCCCACTGGAAATTCACGGCCGCGCGCTCCATGATGTTCTGGAGTGCGAGGGAGCCTTTTGTTTCGGCCTCGGCCGATTCCAGAACCCTCACCCTAAACCCTGAACCCTGAACCCTGAACCCTAAACCCTAAACTCTGAACCCGAATCCTTGATCGGCTGTCCCCGAGACCGCAAGACTTAACCGAGACAGACTTTGAGCGCCAAGTTCAAATTTACGAGCTCCCTCCTTTTTTTTTTTTGGGGGGGGGGGGGGTTTAGGTTTAGGGTTTAGGGTTTAGGGTTTAGGGGGGGGGGGGGGGTGGGGGGGAACTCGGTGCTTTTTTCTGCACCAAGCTAGACACACAAAGGAACTACAATCGGTGTAGGGGTCTAGGTCGACCTCACGTAAAAGTCCAGACCATATCGTAGAACGTTAGCCAACAGAACCGCAGGCTTCATGCAATTGAGAGTCTGCTCGGCCTGGATCCTGGCGCAAAGTTCATAGTTTTGTAAGTTGTAAGTTTTAAGAGGTGCTTAGGGCTTGGGGCTACGGCTATAATTTATCTTGCTTGCCCCAGTCGCCACCCAGGTTGTCAGGACAAGGACTTGGGCTCACTAAACTCATATTGCAGGGACGTGCTTAAAGTGGCCAAGTTTGCAGGTGGCCTGAGACATCCCAGACCCTCCTGCACCATTGCCACCACCATCACTACACACATCACTCCTACCACGGCTGCCTCTGAGATGCTGCTGTATGACCACACGCAACCAACATCGACCAACTACGTTTGGTGTGCGCGCAGTTGCGCGGCTGACACTCCACCGCAGCCTCGAACGACTCTTGCAAAGCTACGTAAGACTCACACCCAAACAAGCTGAGCAATCACCACATGCTGACACTTGCGTCAAGGTCTTAAAGACGTCTTATCAAGATCGAAAAGGCAGCCTTGTGGTTTCAAAGTCCTAAACGCTTCTTCGGGTGTAGGGTTTCACGTATTGGTGCGGTACCTTATCAGGGTCCTTATCATAACGGAATCCTACTATGTGGGGATCTATATTTGGGTCCCCCTTTTCGTACACCCCATCTATGTTCCCATCCTCTTCGCTCTGCCCATAAAGATTCGGAGTGCTCTTCGAGCGCTGGACCGAATGCTCATCCTGCCACTCAGCTTTGGGGCTTGGTTTAGGGTTTAGGGTTTAGGGTTTGGGGTTTAGGGTTTAGGGTTTAGGGTTTAGGGTTTAGCCAGATCTGGGAGGGGGTGCTGGGGACCAGAACCTGAATTTACTAGGGTTTAGAGCACGCGCGGGAACAACACGCCTCAAGTTACCGGAGGGCAGGAAGGTATCGGAAGGACTAGGAGGACCCTGGAACTTGGTTGCCATGGGTGCACACTGAAAGTTTGTGGGTCCAAGTACGAAAAAAACAGAGAAAAAGGGCAGCATCGGGGCTTTTGGTGCCCGTAAACCCAATGTTGAGAGGGGTTCATGTGGGCCCCAGGATGTTGCAGGGGCCCTAAACCCTCAACCCTAAACCCTGAACCCTAAACCCTAAATCCTAAACCCTAAACCCTAAATACTAAACCCTAAACCCTCAACCCCGAAACGCCAGCTCCGGCCTCCTCACGCGAGATGTTGATGAAAGTATTGCGGTACCTTGGCTGCTTTGGGGCACCCGGATGGTGCCTGAATTATTAGGGAACCCTACTATTTGGGTCACTCTGCCAGGGGCCCCCTTATGTTCGTAAACCCCCATGTCGCATGCCAAGAAGGCCACAGTAGTCCATCCACACTGTTGTGGTGCGATACCGCGCCCGCAGACGTGCACCCCTAATGTTGCATCCTCCTCATCGCCAGACGCCCTGTAAGCCAAGCCATGCCACGACACAGTCATGCAGAATCTGTGGTCTTGCGTTTGGGTCTTGGGGTCCAAGGTTCCGGGTTCAGGTTTCTGGTTCGAGGGCCCGCCTGTGGCAGCCAAGCTGCGTGCACTGCATCATCGGCAGCACGAACTGTCGACCGTAAGAAAAATCTGCTACGACTTCGTTATAAAACGGCGCAGGTCTCAAGACCTGCAACACGCAGCTGCGGCATGCAATTCCAAGGAAGTCCCTCCCTGTGGCTCAGGGCTTAAGGTTTAGAGGGTTAACAGGCCCCCAAACATAAACTCCGAGCCCCCTCCCCCGGCCCAACCCCCAAAGCATAAACCCGGCAAAAAACCCCTGAGGCCAGCGTTTGGGCTAAGGGTTAAAACCGAACGGCATTTCAATCAAACCTTGGACACGGCTTTCCAATATCTTAAGCTTCCTGAGCCTTGACCCGAAACCTGCAAACTCCTGAAATTTCCCCTTCCCCCCTTTCCCCCCCCCCGTTCCCCCCTCTTTTCCCATCGAGAAACCCAAGCCGACTCGAAACGCAGCGGCTGACTTGTGCTATCGGGCGTTGAAAAGGCTGTTGGGTTCTGTATTTCATGTGTGTTAATGTGTGTTTGAAACTAGACGGCCGGTTGATGGTATGAGAAACTTGCTGTGAAAACTAGAACTGACCAATGTAAACAAACGTTACTATCCTATAAGTCCTATTCAAACTGGCAGAAAAACTACCTAGCACCTGATGAAAGCAATGAAGTTGGAAGCACATGCTTAGATTTCCCAAATGCCAAATAGTACTTATAGCTCGCGGCGCCCAGGATCCAGCAGCTAGCAGGAAAACGGATAAAACGAGTTCGCTCACTACATTACTCGCTTGAAAGCGTGAGTTCCTCGCGATAATCTTGCGAACGACGGTCTTAACAAGAGAAAGCCACGGTCATTTCTAATCTGACGACAATTCTTGTTGGCTTGCCAGTATGCTCATGCGATCTGCAATTCGTACCGTCATGTCTATTCGCTCACTATCTTGCTATAGGATTCGGCAACATTAAAATTAAAGGACCGGATAACCCCATGTGTATTTTATCTGTTCGCAAAGAGTGTATAAGTGAATACGAGTGAGTGAGTGAGCGAGTGAGTGTGTAAGTGTAAGTGAGTGAGTAAGTAAGCATGAGTGAGTGAGTGAATGCGAGTGATTGAATGAGATGAATGAGGTGAGTGAGCTAAGTGAGGTGAGGTGAGTGACTGCGAGCTGTGTCCTTCGCTTTTGCTGCGCGCAGCACCGGTCCACGGTCCCTAAATGCTGCGTTTGCCTGCGCAAACGACACCTGTGTCGCGCCTGCCAACATGAAGCGAGCCCCCGAAGCGCGCGCGGCACCAGTCCAGGCCCGTAAATGCTGCGCCTGCCAGCACAACTGACACCGGTGTCGCACCTGCCAACGCGAAGCGAGCCCCCGAAGCGGGCGCGGCACCGGTCCAGGGTGCCTGCCAGCACAAACGGCACCTGTGTCGCCGCTGCCAACGCCCCGAAGCGCGCGGGTCCGGTCAAACGACACCTGCGTCGCGGCTTCCAACGCGAAGCGGGCCCCCGAAGCGAGCGCGGCACCGGTCCAGCGTCCCTAATCTAAATTCTGCGCCTGCCAGCACAAACGACACCTGTGTCGCACCTGCCAACCCCAAGCGAGCCCCCGCGGCACCGGTCCAGGGCAGGGTCCCTAAATGCTGCGCCTGCCAGCACAAACGACACCTGCCAGCACAAACGACACCTGTGTTTCGCCTGCCAGCGCCCCCGTGCGAGTCATGGTGCATGAGTCGCGTGAGTGAGTCAAGGTGCGTGAGTGTACTGCGTGAGTGAATCATGGTGCGTGAATGTGTCATGGTGCATGAGTTAGTCAGTGAATGGTGTGTGGTGAGTCAGTGAATGGTGTGTAGTGAGTCAGTGAATGGTGTGTGGTGAGTCAGATGGTGCATGAGTGAGTCAGTGAATGGTGTGTGGTGAGTCAGATGGTGTATGAGTGAGTCAGTGAACAGTGAATGGTGTGTGGTGAAATGGTGTGTGGTGAGACAGATGGTGTGTGGTGAGTCAGGGAATGGTGTGTGGAGTAGGAGGAGGGAGGAGGAGGGAGGAGAGGAGGAGGAAGAGGAGGAGGCGGGAGGAGGCGGAGGCGGCCGGACAGCCCCAAAAGTAAGAACCCCACACAAAGATGTGGGGAACAAAAACAACAACATGGGTTATCGGTAAGACTTTTTGCGCCCACATGCTTCTATGATTCCATTCTATAACAATGTTTCGGGGGCAAAGATGCTAATAACAATTCCTTTGCTTTGAAACTGGGGGCGCAGGGAAAACCACGCTTGGGAGAAATCGCAATGGCCCCCAAGGTCGCCCAAAATGACTGACCGAGACGCGTGAGGTCAACGACCGCATTCTTGCAATTTTAGGCATAGAATCAACATATCCTAGGTCCACCTGCAAAGATACACCCCATGTGGTCGCTCTCTTCTTTCGCACTCACACTATTCGAGAATTGATTTGCTGCTGCTGTGGGTGTGCGAGAGAAACGATGCCCGACCATGTGTTCGTCCATGAAGTGCAGGTGTTCAAAGGGCACGTGTGAGGGCTCCCAAAGGCCAACTTGAAGGTGAACAAAGTCTCAAGAACCCCTCGGTTTATCACGATAACACATGTGTTTTCTTTTGTCGCTTCTTACATGAATGCGATCATGAGCGAGATATTGATACTGGAAGAGCAGTTAGTATGAACAAGTCCTTTCATGTCAAAAGGCAGTTTAAGCCTTCCTCACAGGTTAGTCGACAACAGAAATAAGATAGATCTTGGTCCATGTCAATTGTCAAGGTCGCTGAACTTTCCTGTTCATAGTCCGAGGCATGTGGGTGTTTAGGCAGTATACGTTATCGTTTGTCTTGCGGGGAGTTTTTGGCTCGAATATAGGGGCAGATTGGACCAGCATCGAACCCTACCATGCTGTGGGCGCAGGCGCCTTGCAGGTTTGTGGCCATGGTCAACTGCCTCCACTCCCTTATGCACTCCGATGGACCAAACCCTACTAAACCCTAAACTCTAAACCCTGAACCTGAAACCCTGAACATGAAACCCTAAACCCTAAACCCTGTCAGGACACCTATATGAACGGCCCTATGGACTATGGAACCCGCGTGATGGTCAGCCCCACTTCGCTTTGCCCTGGAATGTTTTTTGATGGGCTTAGGGTTTAGGGTTTAGGGTTTAGGGTTGAGGGTTTAGGGTTTAGGGTTTAGGGTTTAGGGTTCCCTGACCGCTGCGAACCTTTTTTATCTGGGACCCCGAGAAGCTCCTATGAGCTCTCGATGTTCCGCCTTGCAGGGTGTGGTCAGGGTCATGGGCCTTGTGCCGTTCCATAGGGGTGCATAGGCAGTCCAGAACAGGCCTGACGGTCCGGAACGGTCCAGAGGAGGTCTATAGAGGTCCGTGCAGGATTCTGAGACACAACCAAGCTGACCACTCCGAGCAAACTTTACCTGGAGGTGAAACCTGCAGAAAGCTGATCTTTTGTACAACTGGCTCGGCCTCGAGACATGCCACGTCTCCAACTCGTATGCGGATTCACTAGGGTAGTGAGTGCTGGGATACTCGTGGGCGTTTACCAAAAGAAGGGACCACAGCAGTAGACCCCCCAAATGGTAGGATTCCCTTACAATTAGGACCCCAAAAAGGTACCCCCCTAGTTCGGAAACCCTCAAATCTCGGCAGGATCAGTCATAGATGTGCGCCGGGGCCATGCGCTTCGGATTGTTCACATGGAGTTGGTCCAGCACCTGTGGCCAACCCAAATCCGACGAACCCTAGAAAAAACCGGCACGAGCTTGGCTCCAGTAAGCGGGCGCCACTGCTTGTTCCACATGGTGGTGACTTTCTTTCACGAATCCCACCCGACCGGACCACCAAAACTATGCCAGTCTCCTCCACCTCACCTATCGCAAGGCGGCCCCTACCATTTAGGGCACCCCAAAAGGGACCAAGAAATGGCCACAATATGCACCTTGTCGAGTGGAGAGGTCGGTGGTGTCCCTGACTCTGCATCAGCTGGGTCTCGATTCCGGCCTGCGGGCAAGTTATCAAGTTCTGGGCTGCAGGGCTTACAGGGCTTACAGGGCTTACAGGGCTTAGGGTTTAGGGTTTAGGGTTTAGGGTTTAGGGTTTAGGGCCTACAGCAGGGCTGCAAGCTGGCGATACACGATATGCCAAGAAATGCGACCTTGCGGCAGGCGCAGGCTCGTGATTGCACAGCTGATGACTGTTTGTGTGGGCCTCCTGAGCCTGCTTGTGCCAGGGCTTCTGTGGCCAGCGGCACTGAGGCAGCCTTCAAGATCGCGAGACACAGAAGACGTGAGCCGAGGAAGCATGTGGCAAAGATCACAGATAGAGCTATCAGAGAAATATGACTAGGGTTTAGGTTTAGGTTTAGGGTTTAGGGCTTAGGGTTTAGGGTTTAGGGCTTAGGGCTTGGGGTTTAGGGCTTGCTCGGTGGCTTCAGTGGCCGGGGTCATGAGCTCGCAGCCCCATAGGCCTGACTGGCTCTGGCAGGGCCGCCGCTGTAGCCACCCGGCCGTGGCTCCTTGGAGCTTATGGCATCCGTTTGGGTAATGTGGGGGTTTCCGAATTAAGGTGCCTTATGGAGGTCCTTATTATCAGGGAACCCTACAACTTGGGGATCTATATTGGGGGCCCCCCCTGTTTTCGTAAACCCCCATGTGGACGTACATCAAGCTGGGAAGTAAGGCGGGCGCTCCAAAGGCGCCACAGATAACTACTGTCTACAGCATGTAGGAAGGCATTCTTTCGAAAGTCCTCGTTGGCGACTTCCTCACATGATTGTAAAGGATTGCCACAATAAGGGGTCGCATGAACTGAATGGCAAGGCTCTTATACAGTAAGCCACAAGGCTTGGCATGTCGCAATCACAAATGACACATGCCGAGATCCTGCCGAGGCACTGCAGTAGCAGCTTCAGCAGCCTCGCCCCCCGCCTCCTGCAAGTGCAAAGTCAAACCCTAAACCCTAAACCCTAAACCCTGGAAGGCCTTGAGGGTGCATGTGGCTCGCACACAGACAGATGAAGACAACAAAAACTGCAAGTTCTGCTCACTGGCATCAATAACGCAGCAAGAGCCATCTCTTGAAACAGTGGCATCTGTGGGAAAATCACTGTACCTTGCCTTACGTCACAAGCCAAAACATCCAGAGTATGACCATAGCAATTCAGCTACAAAAGCACGATAGCCGAGGCAAGCAAGTCACCTCTAACCCCAATTTTGCTGATGCGCATGGCCTCATGGCTAGATACTTTCTTATTCATACCGAGATGCTGAGAACACTGCCCTGGGCCCAACAACTCGACGTCTTGCTTGAAGACCTCGTGCCAGCCCGCCTCAAATGCCTCGCCCTCCAGCGGAGACGGCGGCGTGGCTGCAGCCGTGGCAGAGTCGGGCGAAGTTTGTGCCTAGGTGCGCACCAAACTTTGCGAAACCCTGCAATGCAAAGAGCCTTAGGCCTTAGGGTTTAGGGTTTAGGGTTTAGGTTTCCCTGAACCTCTCAAGTCCGTCGACCAAAAGCCTGACCCCCCCGCATCCCCACCTGAAGCCAAAGCCTCAAAATCCTTCCTGACAGAGGGGTTGTCCCTAAACCCTAAAGCCTAAACCCTATACTTAACCCTAAACTCTAAACTTTTTGAGAGCCATGCAACCTTAAATTGTCAAATCCTGTCAGTGGCCTCCTCCGCTTCGGGCTTCTCGAGGCGCAGCGGGAAGCTGCCGAGCGGAATCGAGGCCTCGGGGTTTAGGGGTCTAAGGGTTTGTAGGGTTTTAGGGTTTTAGGGTTTAGGGTTTTAGGGTCCACAAATTTCGGGTGTTAGTGGTACGCGATATCGGTCCTCCAATCTGTGCCGTGCTGCTGATTGATGCCCCCGCCCCCCCTCCTGACAAACACGGGCCCGTGGAAGAATGGCAGGGAAGGGGGCGGGAGTGTTCATCTCTTGCGCCCTCTTCCTCTCCACTTCTTTGCTCCAGCTCTTCTCCCCTTCTTCTCCAACCACACAAGCCGCAACACTTTCAAAGAGCGCACATGGTCTGATTTCACTGTCCGGACGCCTACCTTTCCGTTCTTCCCGGGAGTTGGGGCTATGATCATTCTTGTGAGAGACACAGTACCTTCGCTCATACTTGCGCGATTTCATCTTGAGGCTCAGAGTGGAGGTTCTGATACGTTCTGCCCTCGAGGTGTTTCCATCGTTGTGAGCGACCTCAATTGGAATTACTGTAAGCTCGGCTGCACGTGATAAAATGTGAGAGATTTTTGAGCCACCCTTCTGCGCTCCTGCAGTGTACACTCCAAGGACCTGTTGTCATCCAGACACTTCGCACGTCCGTAGCGACTTTTCGTGGAGGCTTACAAAAATAGGGGGCCCCTAAAATAAGCCCCCAAATAGCAGGATGGCACCCCTGATATCGTAAACCCCCTCGTGTTTGCTGGCTGCACCGGTGATGGTGCCAAATCCTGTACACGCGCAAAGGGACGACGCCTCATCGTTTAGGGTTTAGGGTTCATCTTCTACTGCAATCCCTTCCCCCCCGAATATTGAGCCCCCCCCATATAGGGGGAATAAGAAATTTACCCCGTCAACCCTGGGCTTCCAGAACTGCAGTAATCCCCTTCCCCCGAACATGAAACCCCCCCCCCCTAAATACCCCCTCCTTATAGACTCCAATGTAACTGTCATTGGGAGATATTGGGAGGTATTTCAGCTTAGGGGGGTACACCTAAGTAGCCCCCAAGTAACCCCTGAAGAACCCCTAAGGTCCCTTAGAAGGGTCCCTCAGTTAGTCCCTTCAGTGGTTTGCGTTCCCTGACAGCGATGACTCTGGCTTGGGGTGGCGGGGGCTTTCCGCATCTTTCCGCAGCGTATGGTTTCAAGCACTTCTTGGATGCTGCTCCTTCTTTATTTCTTTTATTTTCTTTTCTTTACTTTTCTTTCTTGCTATCTTTCTTTCGAGGGGCTTCACATAGGTCTCCCCTGCGGCGCGAGTAGGTGCCCCGGAGCGATGAGACAAGCGGTCCAGTGGCTGGGTTTTGCATCCCCAAGCCTAGCCCGTCGACCGTCGACCCCTCTCTCCCTCTCTCTCCCTCTCCCTAGGCCCTTCCCCCCCCCCTCCCCATCTCTCCGTTTCGCGCCTCAGTGTCCGTCACCTCCAGGGTCACTTCGGCCTCTGCTGCGCTCTCACCTCGGGCACTCAGGGGGTGCCTTTGCACCAGAATTGCGAGAGAATTGCAGTTTCAGGGTTCAGTCTGTTTTTCTCCGGGCCTAACAAGCCTTCTTTCTTCCATCAAAGATTCGGAAACCTGCATGGTTCAGTTGAAGGAGACTTAGGGGGGCGCGCAATTCGACGACGGTCGGACATGACCAGCGGCGTTATGGAGAACCCCTGATCGGTGGCCTGTGCACGGCAAATTATACTATTAATTCAAATAATACTTCTAATACTAAGAAGACTAAGAAGACTAAAAATGCTACTCATTCCAACAATACTATTCATACTAATGATACCACAAACCCCACTCAGCGGAGCCCAGAGACACCCTCAACCATGAAGGTGGGGACTTCGGAGAAGGTACAGTAAGAGGACACAGGGTCCATGTGGTCAACAACACATCGGCAAACACGGACACAAATCACATGTGACACATGACTTCTAGATTCTTCCCTCAACCCTGGACCCTGATCCGCCCCCTCATTCTACAGCATCGTCCTGGTCTTCTTTACAGCATATAATACACCATATGCCATATGATATATCTAGTATAATATATACATATATATATATACATATATATATATACATATATATATACATATATATATATATATATATATATTATTTCTATTTATTTATTTAAAATATTCTTGTCTGGATATAGAGTGTCATAGCCCTCGTCAGGTAAGTTTGCAACTTTTCCCCTGAGGACCCTGCTGCCGCTTGCCATGCCCAGGGTGCTGAGGGTCCGCCTGGCCAAGAGATGATGATAACAGAAATAAGAACAGAAAAAAAAGACACTAATAATAAGAACAATAGGAATACTTAAATATATATACATGCATGCAGGTATATGTAATGACATACACATACAGACCAAATACACATGCAAGTGCATACATATCTATATCTATGGTATTATGTAATTATAGACACACACGCAATCTGGATGGCTATTGAAGTTGCTGTCCCGAAACATGCAGCTGCCACTGAAAACAACCTTTCCTTTTGTGGAGCTTCGGCACACCTATTCTCGTGCATTTCTCGGAAACTAACACCTATGTTCCTCGAGTTTGTGTTTGAGAGTCTTGGGAAACAGGAGTCTGAGCAACGCCAGCCCATGTTGTCCGATGTTATTGCGTGTCTAGGGATGTGAGTGCAGCATTCAGTTTGGGCTTGAGCTGTGAGGAAGGTGAGGATGGTTGTGGGTAAGGTTCTCAATCTAGTGAGGTTCAAGGGAAGTGGCCTTGGCGTTATGTTCAGGATTGGAGGCCCAAGGAGACTTTGAATGCACGACGCTACAGCTGCGTCCGCCGCGCGCGCGCACGTCCTGAACACGCCGCACGCGGGTGGGTCCCTACGAAAATTCTGTGCCACTTGCACCGACGTTCGCCAGGTTTTGCTACACGCCTGCATCCAGAGACACCCGGATTTCCTAGGATTACGCTCATGGGGCCCGGCCCCATGTCTGAGGCTTCTTGGGGATGTGCCCCCTTGTGCCAAACATGTACAAAGAGTCCTTAATAGGGATTCTAGGTACCCCTATTATAATTCCCTATCAAGGACTGCTAGTATAACGGGGTTCATTCACAAAAGCCTTCAAGTCAACCCTCAACGACCCCAAGCCAATTCTCGCAGCCGCTCAGCTTCAAGGGGAGGCTAAGGATGTTCCCCCTTATGCTAACAGTCCTTAGTAGGGACAACAAAAGGGGGGGTACGATTGCACACCAAACAGCGGCAGAACTTTCGTCAAGCAAGTCCTTCCGCGCCTTTTCGCGGATCTTCCACGGACGCACGTCATGCAAATTCATCTTTTATATGGTCACGCAATGACAGGATTTGGGGTTGCGAGCAGAAACGGCCCGGTTTGGCATGCGTGGCCACTTTCAGATGTCTTTGCTGCATGCCTTCACGGTCTAAGGCTTCTGTTACATGATCGCTTTGGGGTTTACGGCACCTGCTCTTGACGTCACATTTCCTCAGATAGCCAAAAAAACAAGCCTTCAAAGCATCAGCAACCCTGACGACAGATAAAGACGACGAGGTTTCGATCGCAGCAGAGACCTAAATCCTAAACCCTAAACCCAAAATTCAACCATGCACTAAACTAGACTCAGACCTATAAACCCTGGACCCTAAACCCAACTGAAAACTCGGCAGGGCACTTCGCGGCGGCACCGCACCGGGCCAGTGCCCGAAGACAGGACACAGCACGCGTTCGGAGCTCCTCCCAGCCGACGGCTTTCGGCTGCGCACGTGCGGGGAGGGTCTGAAAGAGCTTTAGGGTTTCGACTCTCACGCTGTCGAAATGCGGGCGAGGACGCTGGTTCGAGTGTCGTGACGTGAAGGGTTTAGGGGTTTAGGGTTTAGGAGGTTTAGGGTGTTCAGAGGGTTTAGGGCTTTAGAACCAGAATAGTCTCAGGTTCAGGCCTCTTAGACATGATATGACCTGGATTCTAGTAACCACCCCTGACTCCTCGGACACGGGTTGGGCAAGCACGTCGGCGAAGAAGAGTTCGAGGTCCACAGACACCGACGGCGTACCTCAAGTCTTGGGTTTAGGGTTTAGGGTGTAGGGTTTAGGGTTTGCCGGATTAAGCCCAACCCTCTGCTGGAACCCCACGTGGATCCGAGGCGTCGGCAAAGCAAGGAGTCTTCCAGGATTTCAACGACATCTACCAGCTGCCGGATCATCCATTCCTGCTGGCTGGCTCGGTCCTGCAGAAAGGCGGTGGAATCGGTCACGGTTCCAACATGAAGTGGCCATTACATGCCTGGCACTTTGAGTCGAAGACTCGTTCTCTCACACTCGGGGGCTCTGCGGCGGCCCTCGTACTAAGTTCTTACCCGAACCTACCCTGAATTGCTAAACCTCCCAACCTCCTGAACCCTCGCAACACCCTAAACCCTAAACCCTAAACCCTGAACCCTGAACCCTACACCCTGAACCCTCCAAACCTCAGCAAACCTCAGGGAAAGTGGAGCGTGAGCCTGAAGTTCCTGGACGACCTCGGCCTTGGCCGTCTTCCTTGGAGAGTTGGGGTTTAGGGTTTAGGGTTTAGGGTTTAGGGTTTAGGGTTTAGGCAGGGTTGTTTTCCCGCCCCTTTCGCATGCGCTGACGGGGAAAAGGTCAGGTTGCAGCCCAAGTACAGGTGCAGGTTAGGGTTTCGGGTTTAGGGTTTCGGGTTTAGAGTATAGGGTGGGGGGGTGGTTTAAGGTTTAGGGTTCAAGGTTCCAGGGAAAAGCCCTCACCCCCCCCCCCCCCCCCCCCCCAAACCCTCTCATCCGCAAACCAAAAGGTCCGCAGCCTTGCAGACAGCACGAGGGTGTGTTGGCCAAATAGCAAACATGCACCAGAATGGGCAAAAAAGATACAAAAGCAAAGGCCGAAAGCAAGTAACACTAGATAACAACTCGAATCAAGTAGAGTCCGAAGGCAAGAAGGCAACAGGACCAAAATGAGGCAACATCAAAACAAAGGTGATTGTTTTGTATTTTGTTGGTTTTGGTCCCGTTGCCTTCGGACTCTACTTGATTCAAGTTGTTGTCTACTGTTGGAACCTTTCGCACAAAGCCCC
Source organism: Symbiodinium natans (assembly GCA_905221605.1). Taxonomy (NCBI): domain Eukaryota; class Dinophyceae; order Suessiales; family Symbiodiniaceae; genus Symbiodinium; species Symbiodinium natans. The sequence goes on from CAJNDS010001757.1 coordinate 104,848, forward strand.
GTGCCCTGCAATCGTCACGCAAGCCTCACATGTGCTGACACAACTCAAAAAGTTCACCTGGCAGTGTGAGCTGCTCGTGTGAAAGTACAGCCGCCCCCATTCCTGGTAGTGGATGCTGAAACATGTGATATGCATCCCAGTGAGGTCCAGTTGCATTTCCAGGGTGGACTCGTACTCCTCGCGCGTCTCTTTGAGGAGGACCTCCATTGCCTTCCTGTCAGCGAAGGCAGGCATTGTACAAAGCCTCGTTGCTGCACCTGTGTGTAAAGCACTCTGAGGGCAAACCATGTAACAACCCACCTGAAGACGATGTGGACCAAGGCCCCTTGCACATTCTTCTTGCTCAGGCCACGCCTGACTTCGGGACACTGCCGACGGTCCCCAAGAAGTTGTATCCACGGCCTCACCTGAGAATGCTGAGCCCTGAGTCGCAAGTCCCGCATAGCATGGTACCCTAAACCCTAAACCCTAAACCCTTTTTGAACCTGGAAGCTGCCCTGAACCCTAAACCCTGAACCCTTAATTCTAAATTCTTCCCCTCTATGGCTCTGGGGAGGCTTATCGATGTGCAGGGCTTTAGGTTCAAGGCTCTCCAGCAGAGTCAAGACACCGCTTCAATGGCACGAGTTCGCGTCTCCCGGACCTCCCATGCAGGGAGACGTTTGGCACTTTAACAAGGGGGGGGGGTGGGGGATACTGGTTGGGGGGGGGGGGGAGGAGGGGGGGGGGGGGAAGGGGGGGGGGAGGGGGGAGGGGGGGGGGGGGGGGGGGGGGGGGGGGGGGTGGGGCGGGCGCCCATGGGTTTCGGAGGTGCAGCCATCTTTTCAGGAACCCCGAACAGCACGCTTCCTGCTGAGATTTGGTTTCAAGTCAGAGCACAATTTCGGAGCCGTGGGTTACCAGGAGCTTTAAGAGTCCAACATGGCACGCGAGCATATACGCTACCCCCCTCCCCCCATATGCCCACGTTTTGACGACATCTATGGCACCTATGGAGCGATCATGGCTGAAGTATCCAAATGAATATCAGACAATATGAGTTGCTCTCATGGGTTAACGCAGCGAGAAGAGATCCCACCCACGACTTCAACTCTATCCCTGTCTGGAGGCATGAGTATACAGTTTCACCGATGGTTTCATACAAAAAAGCGTAGCAAGGCCAACTTTTCATACACAAGCAGAGACGGTTCATTGATAACGACATAACGCATGACTGGACATCCAACATTGCGTTTGAAACGACAGGTCATGATGAGATCCTTCAAGGTCAGCAGACCCTCAACGAGAAGAGACCCGCAAAACAAGCCCACGAATTCAACCCCCCCCCCCCCCCACTCCCTCTGAAGCGTCATGAGTGTCTGACCACAACAACCTCATCGAAGATTTCATACAAAAAAGGTTAGCAGGGCCAACTTGTCCTACATATTTGGGTGACAAGTTAGCCGACCCAACCGCATTACCAATGTGCTTTCTGATACATATCTATATGTATACAAATTTTGGCATACCATCTGTTCGCACGAAATTTCGAAGAGGCATTTTTCAATGCAGCCTTCTTCTAAGAAATGATAAACCAGTTCAGCCCTGCACTCACATGCTTCTCCCCGCCCTAAGCTTAAACCCAAAGACTTGTAACCCACCTAACAGATTCGCCCCAGCATCTGAGCCAAAACCCAAAAGCCGTGAACCCTAAAACCTTACCAGATGGCCAGTGATGACTGACCAGCGGCCATATGCCAAACAAAGTAACTGAAGATTAACTCGTTGACTTGAGTTCTTTATTGACTCAAATTTTGAGAAAGGTGGTCAACTTGACGAGTTGCAGAGTGATTAGATGAAAAGGCATATGTATAAGTCTTGATGAGATTCTGGAAGTGTGCTCGGCAGATGTTGTTACGTCTTGGCTATGACGTGTAGCTTGCCAGATTCCTACATGGTCTTAACAGTTTCAAAGGTATTGGATGGTTTTGGGAGGGCTTTTCATGTAGGCTTAGCATTACGACAGGCTTGCAGAACTATGTGTGCAGAATTTTCGTCTCAACAACTTAGGGGTGCGGTAATCAAGAACTGTAAAGAAAAAATCAACGTCGCTCTTAACCCACCTGGCGTTCCAAAGCCTCAGCACCTCCGGCAAAGCGGACGACGTCCCGCGCCTGCACGGCAGTAGGCACAAATTTCGTGCAAATGCTAACCTTAAAGAAAATTCACCTGTCATCAAGTGGCCCTAACAACCCTAAACCCTAAACCCTGTGCGAGTTTGACATGGAGTTATGTGCCAACGTTCCGACCCTGGCAAGGATTCTTGGCCCACTTCATGCTTGGAGTCCCAAACAAGTAACTGTATACTGAGATGTGTACTTATAGCCATGTTCGGGCACTTAAGGGGCTTATAAGTGGGTTATAAGTGCAGTTATGATTGGTTAGTATGTACCATGAACCTCCAAGCACGTCAGCTGCTCTGGATGGCCCCGCCATGCCCCACCTTCCCTCATTTTGCCGACGTTTAGGGTTTAGGGTTTAGGGTTTAGGGTTTAGGGTTTAGGGTTTAGGGTTTAGGGTTTAGGGTTTAGGGTTTAGGGTTTAGGGCGGCTTAAGTATACCGAGAGGACCAGTGCAGACCACTTGCCACCGGAAGCAAAGAGCTGAGTGTTGAAACCTCTTCAACCTCCACCGCCGGGTGTGTGTGTGTGTGATGATGATGATCTGGTCCTTAATGCTCTTCTGAAAAATGTACAGCATCCGGAGATTGTGGGCTTATTTACGCAGATAAGCCCTTATTTGGTGATGTTTGCTGTGCCGCTCAGAAACCATGAGCCCACAGCCGTGCACATAGGCAAAAGAAAACTCGGCAGGCCTGGGTAGGCCCGTCTCAACCCAACCCTCAGAAGCTACGTCTCCAAACAAACCCAGCTTTCAGGGAAGCACCTGGCGGTTTACGAAAATTAGGGACCCCTAGTGGAAACCCCTACACATAGGATTCCCCTATCATCAGGACCCCAAGAAGGTGCCCCTTTTTTTGCTTCCAGGGTTTAGGGTTTAGGGTTTAGGGTTTAGGGCTTAGGGCTTCGGATCGCAAAAAACGGCACCTGAAGGCGCGCGTGGAGGCTCTGCAAGGCCATACCCTGGAGAGTCCCCGACACAAGCTTTCAGGGAGAAGTTGGAAGCATAGGGTTTAGGGTTTAGGGTTTAGGGTTTAGGGCTTTTCTTTGCCACCCGCCTAGCTGACACCCAGGGTTTAGGGTTTAGGGTCGGGTTTAGGGTTTAGGGTTTAGGGTCCAACTTTTACTAACAGTCCTGGATAGGGATGAGTGTACCCCCGAAAATAATCCTAGTAAGAACCGTTAGTATAGGGGGGAACATCCCAAATTCTTAGTAGAGTAGATGAACTGTTAGCATGTGAAGCGTTATTGTTGAGGATTGCGGGAAGGTCTGTAACAGCGGGCTGTTGGGATGCGTGGGCCCCGGCTGAGCTCAAGCAAATGTTCACAATCCAATGTATCATACATCTCAGTTGCGGCTTTAGAACAGACGCAGCGCTTGATGCCTACAAGCTTAGGGCTTCGACTCTCCCACTCGTGCACGAAACTAGAACACCTAATCCCTAAACCCTACAAGTCTCAGAGCGCCCTCCATCAGATTAGCGCTGCGAACTCCGTGGGGGCTTCCGAAAAAGGAATCCTACTATTTGGGGCCTAAACCCTATACCCTAAACCCTAAACCCTAACCTTAAACCCTAAACCCTCATTTCCAATCCTGGTGCTCTGCAGCGGCCTCGCTCTCTGCGGCGGCCTCTTCACCACGACCTTGGGCCCCATGGGTCGGGGGTTCGGGTTGCAGTAGGGTTTGGGGTTTGGGGTTTGGGGTTTGGGGTTTAGGGTTTAGGGTTTAGGGCCGCAAGGGCTATAAGAACCTTTAAGAGTGATACAAGTCGGCTTCCCCCCCCCCCCCCCCACGGGGGTAGGGCGCTCCAGTGCGCACTCCGATTTGCATCCAGTGCGCACTCCCGCATCAGCATCCAGCGTGCACTCTTTTTGCATCCCGTGCGCTCTCCTAGGGTTTTTAGGGTTTAGGGTTTTTAGGGTTCAGGGTTTTTAGGGTTTAGGATGTTTAGGGTTTAGGGTTTTTAGGGTTTAGGGCTTTGAGGGTTGAGGGAGGCGCGAGAGGACCCGCAAGTCGTGCGTGCGGCTTTGCATTTATGCTTCGAAACACACCCAGGAGCGCACGCTCGACGCCTTCCCCACGGGCCCGCCCCCAAACTAATCTCGTCAAGAACGGCGTAGACAACTTCAAAGCCTCTCCGGCTGCGCGATGACACGTAGAACGATCAGAGCTCCGGAGAAGCTCATCAAGAGGAAGCAAGACACGTCTTTTCGCCGCAAGGCGCTCCATGCAGCCGTGTCCTTGGATATTTCTCGCTCCGCCATCCTTGGGGATCTTGCAATGAACAGGGTGACACGCGCATCGAGAAGCGCATCTTCGGCCTTAGGGATGGAGCTCCTCCCCACTGACCCGGACTAAAGGCGCCCCCCATGTAGGGCACAGCGAATCATCGTGGAAGGCCTGCTGACGCAGGAATAACTGCAATATTCTGAGGTCGGTAGGGCCCTTTACTGTTGAACCCATACTCTTGCTGCCCGAATAAGCTGTCCCACTACTGACCTCAAACCCTAAACCCTAAACCCTAAACCCTAAACCCTAAACCATGAACCTCAAAACCATAAAGTACATCGAAAAATGCATGCTCCAAGCCCACATGGCTCCCTCACTCGCGGCTTTCGGGGTTAGGCTTCTGAGTTGTTCCCCTGCACCGAAAGCCACCTGAACCCTTAACCCTAAACCCTCAGCCCTAAACCCTAAACTCTAAACCCTAAGCCCTAAACCCTCAGCCCTAAACCCTAAACTCTAAACCCTAAACCCTAAGCCCTAAATTCTGAGTCCTCAGAGCCTGGCGGACAGAGGCTGACGGCTCCCCCCCTCGCTCGACATCCTCGGCTGCCTGCGCAGAACCCATGGGCAGGTATGGAAGCCCTAAACCCTAAACCCTAAACCCTAAACCCTATATCCTATAAACGCAGTTTCCCTTGCAGTATCTCGTTTTGGCCACGCAAAATGTTGAACTGTCTGACTAAGGTACCTAGTGCTCGCAGCCTAGGCGCTAGAGGAACAAACAATTGTTCAACAAGTGTTGGGGAAGCGTGGATTGAAGTCGCTCGCGTTGAGGGGTTCGGGGGATGAGGCCCGCGGGTCAAGGGCAACTTTGCTTCATATGCGCTTTTTGCCTGGGAAACCCTAAACCCTAAATCCTAAACCCTACACCCCAAACCCTAACCTCTGCGGACCATGGGTTGCTCACCTTTCTGCCTAGACATTTTCGACATGCCAGCTCTTGGACGGCCTTGTGCAGGCGATCGACATAGAGTATGTGTATAAACACACACACACACACACACACTTTTTACATACTATAGGCAACCGCATATGGCTCACAACTTTTCAATTGTTTTTGGCCTATGCTCCATAGCTGTGCAGCTGGAAACTGCTGTACCCTTCCCTACGACAGACTGCGGTGGAAAACTGGTTTCGACGTCTGTCGTATTTTGTTCTGCCTGCTGTGCTCGGCTGCCAGTCGCTGCACTTGGCCACGCCATACTCGTTGCTTTCACGTCTTGCTGCAACTACTATATCTTATGCCACGCAGCACCGAAACGCGGACAGTCTTTTTTGCGAGCAAAGCTTGACACAGAGAGGCAGTGCGCGCTGCTTTGGGCAGCCAGTCCCTCACAGGCCTGGGCAGGCAGTCGCAACAGATGCAAGAGGTGGTATGTCGCACAGTTGACGTGTAGGTTCGCCGCGACACATGGCATGCATATACATGTATCCAACCTGAAGGCTCTACGGAAACCCCCCCAACTGAGCCTCTGAAGTGCTTCGCCAACGTCACGAAAGCATGAATGCCACAACGTCCCAATGCGAGTGGGACCCAGAGGCTGCGGCGGAAGGAAGGGCAACACATCCAGCCCGCCGCGGGCACCGGGTGCTGCTGCAGCGTCCCATAGGCGCCCTTGGCGCGTGTCGGGGTGTGCGTTCGGGCATATGGTGGTAGAGGTGCTGTTGAGGTATTGGAGTCGGAGGCTTTGGGGATGTTCCGTGAGTGGCAGGCCAACGTCTGACTCATGCTGTTCGAAGCCTGAGCAATGCCTGCCGGTAGCTTGAACCTGGTTCATGGTTGGGATCGTATTAAAAATTAGATTTATATTCCTTATTGGGTCTAAGTACCCTTAAAGGGTCTGAGTACCCTTAAAATGCAAAATGATACCCCAACTATGACAAAGTAGCGTTTCATCAGCCAAGACCGGCCCGAGTGCACTAAGTCGCTAAGCGCAGTTTTTTTTTGCATAGGGAGTTTTGAGTGCAGGAATTCTAGCCTCACCCCCCCCAGCAAAAGTAGGGCCTAATGAAAAAGGGCTTCAACGAACCACAAGTACATGCCTAGAGATGTTCGTCTTTGCATGTTGCAGGGTCTACAGAATACGAAAGCCACGGCATCAAGGGGAGAAGCCGCCTTGTGTCTATGCTTTAGGGCGCACGCACGAGGCCACGTTTTGGTCCTGCCTGGACGAGGGTGTTCTGAAGTCTTTGGTTTTTGGGTCGTCCTCGCTTTGACTGCGAGAGACAAGAAACTGCACACAACAGGTTGCCATCTGCTGTCAGATTACTAAACACACCCTTGGCTCTTTAGGTCGCCAAGGATCTGCTGGGAGACTCAGGCTGCAAAACAGCCTTGCTGAAGCTGCGATTTGACTGGAGAAGACAAGATGCAACGCTCTGATGTGTTGCATGCGAATAGGGCTGGCCTTGCGACAGGCCACATGCCAAATCTTCAACACTTACGACTGGAAGATCGCACCTTCGCCATTAGACTACGCATGCGGTCGTAGCAACCACTTGGGGTGGATGGGCCATGACGCCGGAGACGTGGGTCACAGCTTGCATGGCCACTCTGTGCAACAAAGCCACTGGTAAGAGGGTTTGGACAGCTTGAAATGCCATGAAAGGCTGAATGTTCACCCACAGGGTGGAACCGGACCTGTCTGCGCCCAGGCATGGCGGGGCCAGCCTAGTGAGAAATCGGACGGCCTTCCCTTCGTGCAGGATGCAAAACTCTTGCACCAGTCCTCCCACCTCTAATCACTGCAAGCCATGAGTTGGTGAACCTCCAGGCTAACGTGCTGCACTAGCAAAGAAGCACATCTTTGTGGCAGGAGGCTGTGCCAAGAACGAATTCATGTTACACCCTGTTTAGTGTGTTGTCCTTAAGCGGTCCTGGGATCGTATCTAATTTTGAAAGGGATGAGGTTCTGCGAAGTTAAACGGGGCAGCGAGGCGCGGCAAATTGACTTTAAAGGAGCGCCGTACAACACCCAGGTAGTCCGGTAGACTTGACCTAGTCAAGGTTTAGGGTTTAGGGTTTAGGGTTTAGGGTTTAGGGTTTAGGGTTTAGGGTTTAGGGTTTAGGGTTTAGGGTTTAGGGTTTAGGGTTTAGGGTTTAGGGTTTAGGGTTTACTCATGCTAACAGGGTGCAACACTACACAACTGCCCTGATTTCGGGCACCTTCCTGAAAGAGTTTCCGAGGCCCTCACTGCAATTTCCTTGAATGGCTGCCCAAAATGCTCTCCGGTCAATGGTAACCAGGGCGCAAAGTCTTGGGGCTCACATTGTGCTGGAGCCTTACAAGTGATGCTTGCTGGAAAAGCGTTCTCCAAAGTTGCGCCCAGCCAAAGGCCCGAGAGCTGCCAAACAAGAAAAGCACGATGAGCTTTGCCCAGAAGTGACAGAGATGATTCGGCAAAGCTGGGAGAATTCAGCCTTTTCCCCTTCTGTCGACCCTGAGGACAGCAGGTCTAGTCTACCACTGTAAAGAACAAGATAGCTGCAGCCACGGCCGTTAACTGACGACCGCTGCAGAGATGGGCATACTGGGCGATAACCGCAACAAGAGAAACAGAAAACAACCGAAGCAGCCGCAGATGCTGCAGCAGCAGCAGCAGCAGAAGGAGCAGCACAAGCAGCAGCAGCAGCAGCAGCAGCAGCAGCAGCACAAGGCTTGGTGGACCGACCCAGCCAACGAGGGTTTCAGACCTTCTCGCGAATGATTCCATAGCCCCCGGTTGGCTCACGTATCTCACGGCAAGGTGCACGGACCCTCATGGAGTAACCAGAAACAAGTGACCGGAGACATAAGAAGCAAAATCTACTACTTGCTTAGGAGGCCCCAAACAATAAAAGATAATGATCCCCATATTACCCTTATAAGGAAGAATAGTTTTTCGTTGTTGGGGGGTTCTTAAGCAAATAGTAGAAAATCGCTGCAAGCATGGAGGGAGAGGAGCTGCAAAACGGTGAGGAAGATGCTGCCTTTTTGAAAAGGAACCATCGACGACAGGGAAACACGCAGCCCACAAGCCGTGCGCCAAGCATCCCATGACTCAAGCGTTTATGAAACCTACTTCCAGGACAGCACACACGTGCGCATCTAGCCTGCACCGGCGAAGCCCTAGCCCTGCACCCGATACTATCGCTCAGGCTCAAATTTCAAAATTCGTACCTTGCAGACTTAAGCCGACGCTGGATTCCTCCCCTTTGCGTGCTCCTTATGGCGGATGACTGGAAACAAGTTGTCCGTGGCAGCCTGCTGCTCCAAAACTGGATCAAAAGGACACAGATTGTGTGAGCTGTGTGGGATCGATGTCGGCATAATTAAGGCCGTGTTTGCTACTCCATTCTCACACACCCATGTGGACGCAGCAGGAACTCGGGGGTTCAGGTTTCAGGAATTTGGGCGTTGTATATCAAAATATAGCAAATCACACCGCACATGTCCATTAGCAAGATCTTGGCGGCCAGCTCTGCTTGGAGTGATAACTTGGTGATGACTCGAGCAATCGAGCAATCGCTGCCCAGGACCCCTTTGGAAGTGAAACATCTCAGCAGACCCTGGGAGTGGAGAACATCCCATCCTGGAAGGAACCACAGAACGGAGAGACCCAATGTATTCGTTCATTCAATTAAATTCCTAGGCATTACAACACGGACCCCCCCGAGTGGGCAAGAGATTCCCTCCAAGATGTTCCTGCTAATGCTCCAGCCGGACCTGCTGTAGGAGATGGACTTAGGAGTATGTACGAAGAACGCTTCGTGCTCACCTCTGGTCAGCACAGCGCGTTCTCGTACCTTACACATCTGCACATGGCGACAACCTTCCACCCAAGGGAACTCATGATGCGCAGCGGTTTGACCCTCACCCTACACTCGACAATCATCATGCAAGGAGGAGGATGGCCCCTGAACCGCGCAACCGAACCACAAAGCAGAAGGGTCAGCCCATCCCCCGCACCCCGCCCCGCGCCCCCTGCTGCATGTTGAGCATGTCCTGATCATGACCCTAAACCCTAAACCCTAAACCCTAAACCCTAAAAAACTATGAAGAAATAGTTCGGTGTCCACCTTCTGGTTCAACGAATTCTTGCCACTCGCAGCTATTACTGGCTGGTTCTGAGCAGGGAAGTAGGTCCCAGAAAATCCCTTAAAGGGCATATACAGGGGCCCTAATTAATTCCCTGTGTCCCTGCTAAGAACCAGGGGGATTAAAGCAACAGGTTTCCCTAAACCCTAAACCCTAAACCCTAAACCCTAAACCCTAAACCCTAAACCCTAAACCAAGGAACTGCTAGGTGGCCATGGCCCTCGGCTGTGACTTTTGGTGGACCACTGGTTGCATGCCCAGCACCCACAACTGCAAGGCACAACAGAGTGTGTATGTGGGTTTAGGGTTTAGGGTTTAGGGCTTAGGGTTTAGGGGCTTAGGGTTTAGGGTTTAGGGTTTGGGGTTTGGGGTTTAGGGTTTAGGGTTTCGGGTTGAGGGAGAAAAAAAGTGTGTAGGCGGGGCCAGAAGGGATGCCATGACAAAGTACTTCGACGCAGGCTTGCAAGTGCGAGGGGCATAGTTGCAGCAAGGTTTGCTAACCCTAAGCCCTAAACCCTGAACCAGAAAACCTATACCCTAAATAAACCCTGCGTGTAGCTGCCTAGCTATGACGAGTAGTTGCGCACAGAAACTCTGCATTTGAAGCCAAGGCTCTTGACTCGAATTTCCTGACCGTCACGACACTGTACACGGTAACGCCCGGCATCTAGGTCTGCTTCGAGAACACGAGCCTCATGGGCAGCACGCACCGAACACTGATGCCAAGCCCTGGACAGTCTGTACGGAAGCCCGGACGCCTACAGTTCACTTGCCCGCTTGACCCGATTTAGGGTTTAGGGTTTAGGGTTTAGGGTTTAGGGTTTAGGGTCAGTTTTTTTTGCCATTTGTCGCACATGCCCCGCTCGCGTCATATCCGCCCTCCCTCCTTTTGAACGACAAGTGGGGCGAAGGGCGGCAAATGCGGTTTTCCTACATTCCCACCTGAGATTGTTGAACCAGTAGAAGGAAAAAAGGGTGCCTCAGACTGCTTCTATCTGCTTCTTATCTGATAACATAAGAATCACCCCTCAGAAAACTAGATCATCGTTGGGGCCCTAAACCCTAAACCCTAAACCCTAAACCCAGGCGGCTTCATCTAAAGGTTCAAGAGTACAGGCAATCAGGAAGGCTTATCAGGGTCGGGAAAACATGGCCCCTGCGAGGAAAATTGCCCCAAGGCCCTAAACCTAAACCCTAATAACTAAAAACCCTAAACCCTAAACCTTGTCCGGGCGGTGCCTACTGCAAGTGCGTGAAACACCCAAAGCAAAGTGCTTGAAACACCCAAAGCAAACAGAGCAAAGACATGCAGAACGCGGGGTTTAGGGTTTAAGGTTTAGGGTTGAGGGTTTAGGAACACTCCTCATGCAATATGCAAGTCAACGGCAGTCTAAAGGAAAATGGCATTCCAAGACACCAGTTGCCCGTTGAGCTCCTCGGCACTGAGGCCCCGAAGCCTTCAGCCCAAGACGAACAGTTTAGGGGTTTAGGGGTTTAGGGGTTTAGGGGTTTAGGGGTTTAGGGTTTAGGGTTTCGGGTTTCGGGTTTAGGGTCGTTCAATGCAACATGCTCGCGCTCAGGCTATAAAGCTATGGATCCGGTACCAGTGCATGAGAGGCTTGGCAAATAATCCGCCGAGGCCGGAGGCCGGCCGACGTGCCCGGACTAGGGCGGATTTGGGCCCAGGCATAGGGGGCGGTGTCTGTACACAGCTGGCAAGCAGCAAGCCTGTTTACCCACTTCCCCTTCTTCCCCTTACCCCCCTCCCCCCCTATCCCCCCTCCCCACCACCCCCCCCCCTCACCCCCACCACCTCTCGCCCCCGCACCCTTCTTTATCCAACCTCCCATCGTCCGCAAACCCCCCCCTCCCCTACTCCTTCCCCCCCAAACCCCTACCCCCCCTACCCATCCGCCCCCCGCCCTGCGCTTGTTGCGCGATGGGCATGCCGCCTTCCCCCCCTCACCCCCACTTCCCCTTCCTGCCGCCTCGGTACCCTTGGCGAGGCGGCCTCGCGTTAGCATAAAATTATGACACCCCTCCCCGCCTGATGCACGTTCCGCCATCCAGGATGCAGTTTCCTTAGGCAAACACGGCGCTTGGCTTCTTTCCAACTTGACCTTCAGATGATCGGAGGCGAAGTGAATAAGAATGGTGCCGATGCTGAAGCGAGGGGCCGCGGGTGGAATGAGAATTGTGGCAAAGCAATGGAACTCATTGATCCCCTCCCCCTAATATCAACCCCCCCCAACCCCCTAATATGAAACACCCCTATTATAGAGTATCTAGGAAGGGCAATATTTGGGGTTAATATTTGGGAACGCAGAACATCCGGAGCATGGGAAGTGTTGAGGGGAAACCCTCTGCAAGAGCACGCTCGACCTGGTTGGGAGGTTTATGCAAAACCCTAAACCCCAAACCCTTTTTTCCATCTGGGCTGGGTGGGGAATGCCAGATAAAGCAGCTGCTGGTACAACGGGATCAGCTCTGCTGGCTGGCACGCCATACACGCGCTACATACTCGACTGGAACGCTTTCAAACATGACAACCACGAGATCGCGTAGATGATGAACCCTAAACCCTAAACCCTAAACCCTAAACCCTAAACCCTAAAGTTGGAGGCGGGCGCTGCTCCACTGTGTGCCATGTGTAGTTCCGGGTGCCCATGGTGCCAAGAGCCCCAAGTCCCAATGCCCAAAGCTCCCAAGCGGGAAGAGTCGTCACCGATGAACCACTCAGACTCGGAACTAAACCCTAAACCCTAAACCCTAAACCCTCTCGAACAGCAAAGAGAGGGGGGGGGGGGGCGTGGGGGTCCCGGGGTGAGGGAAGCTTTCGAATCTCATACAAAACGCTTTGAACCCATGACCCCAAGCACTAATCCCGAAAGCCCCAACACCAGCGAAGCCAAGTAAGTTCCCTTGCATGATGAAGTGAGCCGAGCTGCTCGGCGAGATGTAGATCATTTTGGAGCTTTTGCGCAGAATGGCCATGTAATTTCCTCTCTGGTCCAGTGACAGTGTGAGCATCCAAAACCTGAGCCCTTAGGTGAATTCCGACGACCTTCAGAAAGCGTGTCGAACCAGCATCGCAGCCTGACAAGGGTGACACATTAAAACAACATGAATGGAACGGTCAAACCTGAAATGCAAACCCATCAGAACTAACAAACATGAACCACCTAGAAATACAATGGGCTGGACTTCACCACGACTACCACGAAAACGACGACGACGACGACGACGACGACGACGACGACGACGACGACGACCACCCCAGTAGGAGTAATCGAGTAGAACTTGTCAAAGGTCATCGAAGTAGTCATAGACATAGCCACCGTAGCAGCAGGGCGCCACAAGGGTTCAGCACCAAAGCCCCCTAAACCCTAAACCCTAAACCCTAAACCCTAAACCCTCAGCCCTGAACCACCATCAACAGCGGCCCGGAGAGCGCCCAAACCCATCCCCAGGTCCTGAGTCTGGCTGAAAGCCCATGATGTCGGCAGTCTGCCCATTCCTCAGGGTTTAGGGTTTAGGGTTTAGGGTTAAGGTTTTTGGATGCTCAAGCAGTTTGGGTTGTTTGGGGTACTAGCAGCGGTTCAAGGAAATAAGGTGTCCAAATTTCTCGCGCTCTGCGCGCGTGCCGTTGGGGGGATTGTGAGGGAATTGAGGTGCGGGGGGGTGGGGGGGGGGGGACAAATTTTGAGTTTAAACGCCCCCAGGCCCCTAAACCCTAAACCGATACCCTAAACCCTAAACCCTAAACCCCGCCAGGCCAAGGATCAGGTGTGGCTGAGCCGTCAGGCCCTGAACCGTCATCCCACAGTGCTGAGTGAGGTTCTCTGGCTTGACCTTGGGCGGGCGATGTGGGTTTCGGTTTAGGGTTTAGGGTTTAGGGTTTAGGGTTTAAGGTTTAGGGTTTAGGGTTTAGGGTTTACCCTCATGCCGCAAACAGCCCATTGTATCTCTTGGCTCTTCTGCTATCGGTGCTAGGACTGAATGTGCCAGACCTCTCCACACGATTCACAGATGCTGAAGATATCTGAAGATGTTCCCATGTTGAGGGCTACAAAGACAAAGGTCAAGACCTCCACAGGACATAGACGATACACTTGGAACCTGCCCTCGGGTGTCGAAGAAGATGCCCCAGTTGACTCTCCAGCTAGAATCGCACATGCCCAAAACGCCCCGAGTTGCGCCACCACTCTGACCGAAGAAGGGTTTCGGGCCAAATGTGGCGTGAATCGAGTTTGGTCAGAAGCCAAAACCTACATAATTACGGTGACGGGGACTACGGCTTGTGAGCCACATTCTGCCAAACCTCCCCTACCCCCGCCCCAAAATATTGAAAGAAAACGCAGAAGACAGGCTGCACAGATCACGGGACCGTCGCTCCGCATCTTCACGTCATACCGACCTCCCCGCACCGGCGGGGATGGTTTTGAAAGGGCCGAGTAAGAGGCGCACAGGCCCTTGTAAGGATGTGTGTAAGTGTATGGCCGATCAGCAATGTGACAGCACGCCCAGCCAGCGCAGGGGAAAACTCAGCTCTCATGAGTCCGTCCGCTCCCAACCCACTGCTGCAAATCCGCAGAAAGTCTCCTGACGAGCTCAAGGCTTCCGAGCCTCAAACCTGACTACGGAAGCGCAAAGCGAGAAAGCGAGCCCCCGCCTTTCGCGGCATCGTAGCCCAAGACCTGCGCCTTCTTACCGTTGTGCTCCACCGCCTATCACAAGGATCCAGGCCCCTTGACTTGAGGAACTGCACTGGACTCAAAAGACACAGGGGCATCGCTACTACCATTGTGTTTGGGCATTACGTGGCCGCGGGCAGGGCTTGCTCTAGCTGCTCAAGATTGAGCTTCAGGATGCTGGAATAATAAGGGTTTTTGAGGGTTTTTGTGAGGTTTTTGCCATACCTCATGAGCTCCACACCCCCGCGGGTTGCCTCAACCAGCCCATGAACGGTCACCATCTTCCCACGAGGAAGAGCGAATGGGTTCCTCGAGGTTGGGCTCCTGGGATGCGCAGGGTCTGCGTGAAGCTGAAAGTTCTCAAAACCTTATATCAAGGGACTAAAGGAGGGACCCTGACTTAGTAGCCCAGTAACCATACTATAATAAGGGAACCCTTTGTTTCGTTGGGGTTACTTTGTAAGGGAACCCAGAACCCAAAAAAAAGGCAAAGGGTACCACTGGGCTACCAAGCTTATGAGGGACCTTAGGGCTTCTTCAGGGGTTTGTTTTAGGGTTTAGGGACTTAGGACTTAGGGTTTAGGGTTTAGGGTTTAGGTGGGTCCCTCCTTATACCACTTTATTCTCAGAACCCTCCTCTCCGTCGACATGCGCACGCCGCTAGTCTCGGCCTGAGCTCTAGGACTCGAGGACTTGCAAGGCCCGTTGCAAGGTCGGAAGGAGTGCCCATATGGCGTCCGCATGTGTACCCACATGTGTCCACACGTGCCCATGTGATACTTGGAGGTTCATGGTACTTAACAACCATTTCTAACTGTACTTATTATCGGTGACAGTACCTAGTGCGTGACGGGCGCGTTCTCTTGCTTTCTGGGAAGGGAGGCTGGGGGTGTGAGGGGTGGGCGGGGGGGGGGGGAGTAATTCTACACCTTGTCCAGCCCCGTTACAAAGCCACAATCGTAGTAGTAATAGCAAGAACAGTAGGAATAGAGACAATACGAATAATAGGAATAATAATAACAATAATAATAATAGTAAAAATAGTAATAAAAGTCATAATAGTCATATTAGTAATGATAGTAGTGATAGTAATAATAGCAATAATAATAATAGAAATAATTGTAACAATGGTAATAATAATAATCATAATAATAACAATAGTCAAACTAGTAATGCTAGGAGTAATAGTAGTAATAGTAAAAATAGTAGTAAGAATAAGAACATTAACAGAAGGAAAACTTGTCATCAGAGTAAGAATGGTAATGGGAATATGAGTAATCATAGGAATAACAGCAATAATAGCAATATCGGAGCTCCTGCAAAGCTTTGCAAAGCTGCATACAAGTGCAGCTGAACGAAGTTTGTAAAACGCAGCGCTCGAAAAAGTGGCTTTTCCCTAGACGGGAGCGTCATTGTCCCTTAGAAATAGACACTGTTGCACACTTTCCGCCCCCATGATGAAGTAATTCTCACGCATGAATATGCGTCTTCCCTAGGTTTGGCACATTCCTGGTTCTTGCAATGCCACCAAATGCACGTCTCACACCAGGCGCTGTTACCTTATTATAACCCACTTATGAGCCTCTTAAGTGCCCGAATACGGTTATAGTTGGGTTATGAGTGCAGTTACAATTGGGCTAGTAAGTACTGTGCCAGTAACAATGGCAGAAGCCCGGGCGGAAGCCGAGTTTCGGTTGGGTCTTTCGCTGGCGCTTGCGCTGGCAGACGTCGGAGTTGACCGCCGAGTAGAGCTGTTCAAGGTCGAGCTCCTGCTTCAGGTTCGGGACTCAAGAAGGGGACCCTTACAAGGGACCTGAGAGGTTCTTTAGGGGTGATTTAAACTTTGGCTGTTTGCCCACTACACATCAAGATTGGCATGGGTGAAGTGCAGCACAAATCCAGAGCATCGGGATTCATGTTGGAACTCAGGGCGAGATAGCTAGTGTTTGGCGCACGCAAGGAGCCACAAGTATGAGCGCATCAGCTGCAGCCATCACATTTCCCTCAGCGGGTCCAGCGCTAGGAGAGTCCATCTGCGCACATGCCGCAAGGGAAATTGAAGCCCCTTCTCAGTACAGTAGGCCTTCATGACAAGGAAACCCGCAACCATCCCCCATCATCCCCCAGCATGTCCAATTGTACTGGGTTTTACGTAGCTTTTCAATCCCACCCTAAACTCTACACCCTAAACCCTAAACCCTAAACCCTACACCCTACACCCTAAACCCTAAACCCTGGCCGGCCTTTCCCAAGCCTCCGAAGAGCTTGTCGCTGCAGCCGGGCAGCCGGCCACCCGGGAAGCCTCATGTCTTGCCAAGCAAGGGTCCTAGCCCTTAGGGCTTATTAGGGTTTAGCGTTTAGGGTTTAGGGGTTAGGGTTTCAATCAAGCAGCGCTTACAACCTGTGAACCCCGATTGACGTTTTGAAGGCCCCCAATTGCAACATCTCTGAGCTTTTCGGCCTATGCTGTGGTCTAGCTGGGGAACTTCCACCGTAAGAGGTTTTCAAGGCCTCGGGCTTGGGGCTCAAGTTTGTGGATGCGTGTTGTGCCAGCCATGAAAAGAGCCAAGAGGTCGAGGAAGCTGTGGCTAAGGGGTTTCGGGGACTCTGGGGTGCGGAGAAGGGGCCAAAAAGGAAGTCGATCTCCTCCGCACTGATGCGGCTGTTCTTGGTGCCTCCAGGGGCTCAGATTCAGAGCTCTGACCTCGTGCCCACGGCCATGCCCGAAAGGGTATTTCCCAAAATAGAGGTACCCTGTTATGCCCCCAAATAGAATAGAATCCCCCTTACAGGGACCCCCCGAAAGGGTACCCCTATTATTTTCGGAAATCCCCATAAAGGGCGGTCTATGACCAAATGACTGAGCTGCTCTGCTCCGACCAAAGTCGACCAGAAGAAACTGAAGAAACAGTTGCCAGGGCCCTTAACAGGTCCCTTGCCAGGTTCCAAGAAACCCTAACCCTAAACCCTAAACCCTAAACCCTAAACCCTAAACCCTAAGCCCTAAGCCCTAAGCCCTAAACCCTAAACCCTAAACCGACTCACGCCCTCCGCTTGGCACAAGGCTGCTCCAAAGGTCCAATGCCATTGTGGTGTGTCTGAAGGTGTGCTGAAGGAAACAACTGAATTGGACTTAGGGTTTAGGGTTTAGGGTTTAAGGTTTAAGGTTTAGGGTTTGGGGTTTAGGGTTTAGGGTTTAGGGTGAATAGGATTAGTGCTCAGACCTGGGGATAGTGCTTGTTCATGCCTACCAGCGGGAGCTCCGCCTTTGGGCAAGTCTTGCTGCATGGCATGCTTGCCGAAGTTGTCATATGTCGTTCTCTTCTCCGGATCATGCAGCGTCTCGTAGGCCTGTCACGTGGGGATGACAGCGGAGGATATGGGCTCGTATGAGGGGTTTTGGGGGTTAGGGGTTTAGGGTTTAGGTTTTGCAGATGCTGTCTCCTACAAGCTGCGACTCCATACTCGGCTGGAATAGCTAGCAGCTAGGGTTCAAGGACAAAGGGTTCAAGGACAAGCCAGGAGAGGGTTTAGGGTTTAGGGTTGAGGGTTGAGGGTTTAGGGCTTAGGGCTACACCTTCGCCCCCCCAGCGCGACAGCCCAAACGGCCTCTGAAATCTGCTTGAACTTGGCCTCGGAGTCGCTCTTGTTCTCCTCTAGGGGCAAGGCGAAGATTCGTGGCGCTAAACCCTAAACCCTAAACCCTAAACCCTAAACCCCCAAACATCCCGAAACCACCTCAGCGGCCAGCCCCATGGCCAGCCTGCTGCTTGTCAGGGTGGTACTGCAGCGCGAGCTTTCGATAGGCCTTGGTCACCTCGCTGTTGCTTGCATCTCGAGGCAGGCCCAGCACCTGCAGCTCTGAAGGGCCGAGGGCAACTTGAGACTTGCGACCGTTGGTGTTAGAGTTTAGGGTTTAGGGTTTAGGGTTTAGGGTTTAGGGTTTAGGGTTTAGGGTTTAGGGTTTAGGGTTTAGGGTTTAGGGTTTAGGGTTTAGGGTTTAGGGTTTGGTTGGCACGAGGGGTTTGCGGTTTGCAGGGTCTCACAGCCAAGACTGGCAGAGGCAAGCTCGGCATGCACGTGGGCACTCCTTGCACAGCCACAAGCACAGGACCACCAAAAACGCCCGGCAACGACTTCAAGCCAGTATACCCAAAACAACAGCAGGCCAACAACTCGTCTCTTTGCTTACCAGAGCTTCTGCACATTCGGGTTTTCAGGCCTTGAGGAGGACTTCGGGTGCAGTTAGAAGAGCTCAAAGCTTAATTCAAGTGTGAGCCCGGGCTGTGCCTGGTAGTAGTCATCCGAGTCCACATTTGAGATCCTTCTGATGCTTCGGGTCCAAGGATAGCAAGACATCGCGGGAGGGGCAGGGGCAAACACAATGCCCGCATCATGGGGCTTGCAAAGGAGTTGAGAAAGGATTCATATGCCTTTGAAGCAGGCGATGCACGTCAGCACAAAAAACAAAACAGGGCAGGGCAGCCGGGACTAAAACAAGCTGGGGGGGGGGGGGGTTGGGGGGGGGGGCCAGAGCCATTTGCAGAACACAATGCTCGCATGATGGGGCTTGGAAGGGATTCATATGCTTTGAAGCAAGCATTGCACGGCTTGATGCTTTGAAGCAAGCTTTGCACGGCTTAAAACCAGGTCCTAACATTCAACATGTATATGTGCGTGCGCGTGATGTATATCTATGGTGTACAACAACTATAATATACACTAATTTGCACTTATGCTATTGTCTGCGATGCATTATCTCATATAAATCTAAATCTATCTGTCTATCTATCTATATCTATATATATATATATATATATATATATTACAATTTATGCTAAACATGTTATATACAACTGCATATACAAACACACATGGTGTTTTCACTTCATTTTATATTATATTACATGTTATCTTATCTTCTTTTCGTCTATCCATCCTGGCGTCCTTGCTTCCTTCCTCCTTTCTTCCTTCCCTCTCTTCCTTACTATTTTGCAGCTTCCCCTTGCCAAAACCTAAGGCAACGGACGATTTCCTCTCACTCACATGGAGGTTTTCCTAGCAAGAACCAAGAAAGCGGACAACATACAAATACCCGAACCCCCCCCCCCCCCCTCCAAAAAGAACGACTCCAAAATAAACCTTCCCCCAAGCCACAAACCCCAAGAACAAGTGCATGCATCATTTGAGCAATGACGCAGCAAATGTCGATTGCTGGCTTTGGACGTCCTTTCCGGCCCTGCACTATAGTCACTATCGAAACGACAAACCGAATGACTACTTTTGCTTAAGAGCCCACCAAAAAACAAAAGATTATAATCCAAGATTGCCCCTATACGGAAGAATCTCTCATTTTTGGGGGGGTTCTCAAGGCAATTCGTGGAGGACTGACCCAGGCAGCCTTGTCATTCCGACCGGTAGTTCAGGAGCAATGTCCTTTTCCTACCAGGGTCCGACCCTGAGGGCCCAAAGGGCGGCGGATGGACGATGACAAGGGTTTAGGGTTTAGGGTTTAGGGTTTAGGTTGAGGGTTTAGGGCCCAAAGGGCGGCGGATGGACCACGACATGCCTAGGGCTGCGGGAAGCGCGTGCCAAGAGCATTTGAAGTTGGGGTGCTCCCCGTTTATACTAACAGAACAGTGTTTCCTAGGGAGGGTTTAGGGTTTAGGGTTTAGGGTTTAGGGTTTAGGGTTTAGGGTTTAGGGTTTAGGGTTTACACCAAGTTCAGGGTTTAAGGTTTAGGGTTTAGGGTTTACAAGCGACGCGGGACCAGTGACTTGAAATCACTGCAGGGATGGGCAGCGCAGGCACACACAGACATGCATGTGTGCGTGAGTCTGCTTGCGTTCGCTACCGTAGGTGCCCCTCTTTCACATGGTACTATCCCTTGGCACCCAGCATCCTAAAAGTTCCTAGGTCCCAGCACCCACTTGCAAAGTGTATGCCTACACCCGAAACCCCAAACCCCAAACCCCAAACCCTAAACCCTAAACCCTGCTTTGCAGCAAACCCTAAACCCTAAACCCTAAACCCTTCGTAATTTCATGTTTCGGGCCATTAAGGTGACAGGTTTGGCACCTGGGCGCTCAAATGCTATGCTCAGTGCGCGGCTGAACTTCACGGACCGCCTGATATTCGCCATTGAGAACAGAGACCCGGGTTTAGGGTTTAGGGTTTAGGGTTTTCTGCTTTCGGGTTTAGGGTTTAGGGTTTAGGGGGGTGTACCAGGATGGGCGAGTATACCCTATGATCCCTTTAAAGGCCCTTTATCGGGTTCATTAAGGGGATTTCTAAGGCCTAATAGCCCAGGTATGGGGCGAAGGTGCGACTCGGTGGCTTGAACACTCTGCTCAGGGTCTGAAGGGGGTTGTAGCTTCGGGCGAGTGAAGTTTGGCCTTGTCCAGTCGCATCCAGAACCTTTAGGGTTTAGGGTTTAGGGCTAGGGGCCTTTACTTGTCAGCAATCCCTGCTGTTGGGGACTGCGTGCTGGGCCGAGCCCGCCTCGGGACGCAACTCCAACCATTCCAAATGTGCTTTCGGCATTTCACCATTTCCCTTTTATGGTTCGCATGTCCGTTTGACCTGCTTTCAGCACCACCCCCTAGCTGCGCACGAAATGGCGTTCGATCTCTTGCGAGTGTCTGAGAGGAAACTGATCTTGGAACGCTTGTCGCGGTAAGAGGTTGGCCACAAGGGCCTCGTTGTATACGCTCGGACAAACACATGGAAAGACAGAAACAGATTTGAAAGAAAAAACAGGCGAGCGAGCGCACAAACTAATTCGTGCAATCCTCCCTGATATTGTTCGCGCCTCCTTGTCTCTGCACAACAAAACTTCTGGCATTTACATGCATTTATCGCAAAGGCTCTTGGGCAGCAGCCATGTGGACAAGAAGGCACTTGATTTCAGCGGACACGTTGAAGCCGTTTGCGCTGTTCGTCGTTGGCCAGCGGCCCCAAGGAAAACTCCGCCCACAAGCCTGAAGAACTTGAAGGGCCGTGCTCGTACCCATGGTACCCAATCTGCCCAAGCGCTCCAGAACTTCCCCGCGCACGTGCTGGCACGCACGCACGCACGCATGCAGCACACACGCACACACGCACACACGCACACACGCACACACGCACACACGCACACACGCACACACGCACACACACACGCACACACGCACACACGCACACACGCACACACGCACACACGCACACACGCACACACGCACACACGCACACACGCACACACGCACACACGCACCCACGCACGCGCGCACTCACGTGCATGGGCATCGCACGCGCAATTGCGCGTCGCACTCGCACACGCACATCACGGCGCAAGCACTCATTCGCGCGCACGAGCGCGTGAGTGCACTCGCAATACTCGCACTCACACACGCACTCCCACGGGCACTCGCACTCGCACGTGCGTGCATGTGAAGTCACATGCACATGCACAAGCACCTCCACACCCACTCAGCCACTCAGCCACTCAACCACACACAGCTTCGCCGGGTGGTCGCGCATCCAGTCGGCATAGTGTGCGAATGTACGATGCTGGATCCAAGAGGTCTTCAACACAGGCAACCCTAAACCCTAAACCCTAAACCCTAAACCCTACAGGAGCTGAGCACTGCCACATGACGAAGCATCCTGAGACCGAACTACCTCCCAAAACTCTGTGCTCCGAGGCTGGGAACTTCACACAGCCCTCCACTCCCTCCCCTTCACTGAACTTGGAACCCGGGCAAAACTTGTAGTTTTGCTGCTTCTTAGGAGTTATGCCCTAAACCCTAAACCCCTAAACCCTAAACATTCCCGAGTATCCCTCAGTCCCGCGTTCCCCCCATGAGCACCCGCTTCTGGCCGCCGCCACGAGGCGCCAAGCGCCGCCCTCTGCCGGCATGTGAAAGGCGCCTACTGGATGCCTGGCAAGGGTTTAGGGTTTAGGGTTTAGGGTTTAGGGTTTAGGGTTTAGGGTTTAGGGTTTAGGGTTTAGGGTTTAGGGTTTAGGGTTTAGGGTTTAGGGTTTAGGGTTTAGGAATTAGGGTTTAGGGTTTAGGGTTTAGGGCTTAGGGCTTAGGGCTTAGGGTTTAGGGTTTAGGGTTTAGGGTTTAGGAATTAGGGTTTAGGGCTTAGGGCTTAGGGTTTAGGGTTTAGGGGGCATGGAGAACTAAAAGGCCAGGATCGCTTTTGAGTTGGACTTCGGTGTAATGGACTTGAGGCTCTTCTTGAGGGTTTTTGCGAACGGAGCGGAATCTGAGTTCGCGCAGTGACCGTCAGCAACACGTCTCAGCAGAATGTCAGTCCCACTTGCATTCTGGCTTGCTGCGGTCCCGGTAAGCACTGCACCGGCGCTGCAGGGAGTCTTGCAGCAGTGCCTGGTCCGCTTTTACTGGCGCACTCTCACGCTCACACGCACACGTGCACACACGCGCGCGCGCACACATGCGCACGCGCGCTCACACGCACACTCGCGCTCGCGCGCGCGTGCGCACACGCACACACACCCCCCTCTTCTCTCAAATTCTCTTTTTGTTCTTCTCATGCATCATGAGGGGCGAACCCTGCATGCTCCGAAGTCAGTCCGCTGTTCGGGAAGGCCCTGCAGCGACACTCTCTTTCGTTTCAACATTTTCTCTCCCGTCTGGCACAAGGCATTCCGAACCAAGCTGCTCGAACCGTCTGCACTGTGACGGGTGTAGGCTGGATACTCCACTGGCCTTAGAGCTATAGTCCTCTGGTTGCTTACCTTGGAGCCTGTTCTGTGGCCACTGCGTGTCAAGGTCGTGCAACATAAGTCGGGTGGAGAGTTGTGACAGGCCCTCTCGCTGGTAGATGCTCATATCCTTGCCTGCCCTGAATCCTCTAAACCCTAAAACCTAAACCCCCAAACCCCAAACCCCGAACCCCAAACCCCAAACCACACCCCAGTCTAGAAGACCCTTTTTTGTTCTGCACGCAAGCTGAAGCCTCAGAAGGAAGGACAAAAGGATATAACATGGGAACCCCTAAACGGGAAAATCAGGAACATAAGGAATCTCAGGACTGTGACACCTATATTCCTACTAACTGCTCCCTCAAGATACCCCTAATTTCGGAAACCCTAAACCCTAAACCCTAAACCCTACTTTCGGAAACCCCCATATGTCCTTTTGCATCATTATTACAGAACAGGTCACAGATGTTTAGGGTTTAGGGTTTAGGGTTTAGGGTTTCCGAAGTGTACAACATGCGCCCAGACACGCATCTCCTCAAGCAGGTGCAAGGCCCGGCACCACTGCCTGTTCGATCCAAACTTCTGCGAAGAAATAGAATAATGATAATAATGATAACAATCATAACAATCATAACAACCATAACAATAATAACAATAATTACAATAATAACAATAATAACAATAATAACAATAATAACAATAATAACAATAGTAACAACAATACCAATAATACCAATAATACCAATAATAACAACAATAACAACAATAACAACAATAACAACAATAACAACAATACCAACAATACCAATAATACCAATAATACCAATAATACCAATAATAACAATAATACCAATAATACCAATAATACCAATAATACCAATAATAACAATAATAACAATAATAACAATAATAACAATAATAACAATAATAACAATAATAACAATAATAACAATACTAACAATAATAACAATAATAACATTAATAACAATAATAACAATAATAACAATAATAACAATAATAACAATAATAACAATAATAACAATAATAACAATAATAACAATAATAACAATAATAACAATAATAACAATAATAACAATAATAACAATAATAACAATAATAACAATAATAACAATAATAAAAAAATAGAAACAATAATAATTGAGACTAAACAAAACCTAAACTCGTTTTCCCCTCTACAGCCAGGACTCCGGGACCTAGCCTACTACTTGCTTAAGAACCCCCCCCCCCCAAAAAAAAACACTAATCTCCATATTCCCGTTATAAGGAAGAATCGTGTTTTTGGGGGGCTCTTAAGCAAACAGTAGTATCAACCGGTGCCGGGACCTGCCCTCTGACTTGCTTCGGCCCTTTGGCTGTCAAACAGGGTTTAGGGTTTAGGGTTTAGGGTTTAGGGCGGATAGTCTTCGTGCTGCTATGGGGGGGAGGGGGGGGGGGTTACGAAAATCGGTGGCCACGAATGCAGGCCCCCAAAAGGTCAGGATTCCGGGAAACCCTAAACCCAAAACCCTAAACCCTAAACCCTAAACACTGACTTACTTCATCATCATCCTCGCAGCCCACAGGGTGTGCTGTCCCCAAGCTTTCGCCTCATCACTGCCAGTCCCTTCAGGCAGGCGTTGCAGGTCACCACGTCCTCGGCAGTTCAAGATTCGGCGGGTTTAGGGTTTAGGGTTAGGGTTTAGGGTTTAGGGTTTAGGGTTTAGGGTTTAGGGTTTAGGGTTTAGGGTTTAGGGTTTAGGGTTTAGGGTTTAGGGTTTAGGGTTTAGGGTTTAGGGTTTAGGGTTTAGGGTTTAGGGTTTAGGGTTTAGGTTTAAGGGTTTAGGGTTTAGGGTTTAGGGTTTAGGGTTTAGGGTTTAGGGTTTAGGGTTTAGGGTTTAGGGTTTAGGGTTTAGGGTTTTTTTTTGCCACCCGCTTAGCTGACCTCTCGGACACTCTGCAGGGGAATGTCGGGAGGGTTTAGGGTTTAGGGTTTAGGGTTTAGGGTTTAGGGTTTAGGGTTTAGGGTTTAGGGTTTAGGGTTTAGGGTTTAGAGCTGAGTGTACCGAGCTCTGATTGAAGCCCGCCCTGCCTCCCAAGTCCTAGACACGACGGCATGGGGCCGCGACTGAGAAGCATGTCGGGAAAATGTATCTCGAGATGCGCATGTTGCATGGAGACTTGCTAATATTTGCTTAAGAACCCCAAAAGAAAAAACAACAATCCCTATACTACCCTTAATAAGGAAGAAGAGTTTGTCTTTTTTTGGGGGGTTCTTAAGCAATTAGTAAGTTGCTACATAGCGTCAGGGTGCCTTTATAGGTCTCTTTCCAGGTTGTAAGCAGTGCGATTTCTCAAACAAAATGACCGTTGGAACTCAGGAAATCAGAGTAGGCTGGGGAGCGTGCTGTGGTCTGTGCTACGGTTTCTCAAAGGATGCAAAGGCTGCGGGATGAGGGGTCTGCATCGTTTGGTTTCCCACCACTGAATCATGTAACGTTCCTTGGACTGTACTGTGCAACTGTGGATTGGCATGTTCCAGGGCCGAGGTGCCCACTGCCCGTAACCCCTGCAGGGTGCAGGGTTATAGGGTTTAGAGTACAGGGTATAGGGTTCAGGGTTCAACTGTGGGCTTGCCGTATGCCACTGGGTTCGAGGACATCACCACTGTGCTGTTCACAGGGCCATCCTGGGTCACCATGACCAGAAGAATGCTTTTTTTGTGAATCTATGGCGAACCTAAAGCGAAACAGAAAACATCATCGAAGGGCTCAAGGCTGCCGCACCGTAAATTTTTCGCTTTCCCAGAGCCAAGAGCCTACAGCCCAAAAGTCGAACCCCTGCGCATGTCTGAAATTTGGCATGTTCGACCTCAAAGGCTAACTTCGACCCCCACTTCCGCCCGGACGCGCTCGCACCAGCACGCACTGCCCCGGAGAGGACAGCGGCCGCGGCCTACCGGATAAGGGTCTGCTTCGCCAGGAAGCAACATGGGGGTTTGCGAAAATGGGGCCCCCCAATATGGACCCCCAAATAGCAGGATTCCCTTATAATAAGGACCCCTATAAGGCACCCCCACGTTTGGAAACCCCCATATGGGATTTGAGGGACGTAGTGATTCTTCAACAACCCCACGTCCAAAAAGTTCTCCTGAATGGAAGACCCACTGAAGCTAGCCGTCGAAGAGGGTCTGTGTCGATTCCCTGTGGACCCTATACTATATGCCCAACAAACCCTAGGAATCAGGAGGGCATAGACTGACTTGAGTGTTCGCAGCATGCACTGGCTGCATCAGCGCTGTATGCCAACCCACGCCAGTACAAGGCCGAAGCGTTTGCTGGGCTGAGTAGGTCCCCCTAGCATCCAGCTACTCGGTGCCATGGCAGAGTGTGACGCCGCACTCGTGGCAGCCGCGATTCGTCAGGGCCATCGCGTCAGCGCAAACGGGGCGGCTAAGGCAGCAGCTGCTACGGGTGCGTCAAGGGAGGAGCAGCACGGGCCTCTAGAGAGAAAGAAAGGAGCTCGACCCCAAGGACAAGGAGGAGTTCGGTGCCGGACACTTTCGACAAGGGGCACACACGACACACGCCCGCGAACGCTGGAATCGGACAGGTGGAGGGCCCCCAGCCGCAGGACGTAAGTGTGCCTTGACCTATCTGGACAACTGAGGGGGAGAGCAGTGGTGCATGTTTCAGTTGGCGTCGCTCAAGGCGTGCTGGCTGGAATTCGTTTGGTGGCCTCGCTCGGCCCAGTTTTGACTGGCCCCCGCGTACGGGAGTGTGGTGGCGATTTTCCCAGGCGTCGGACATCGTCTAACCGCTTTTCTGGGTAAGCACAGGTTGGCGACTTACAACGATTACATATATTCCATATATTCCATTGCTCTGGTGGGTGCACCACTCAGTTCGCTCCATAAAGTGTCGCTGTCCAGTGAGATGGCCCGATCGCTGTCACATGGGGGTAGGGTGCACCTGCTTTTCTAATTCCCCCTGCCCCTCCTTTCGGGGAAAAGCAGACAGACAACGGGGTGGCCAAGGGTACAATAGGTAGTGTTGGAAAGGGTTTGCGCCTAGTTACCTCTAGTACCCTGGCTAGGATCCGAATTCTCGTAGCTCGTTTGAACCACAGAGATGCTGTGCAGCACAAGAGTGCCTTTTGAGCACACCAACCTTGTCTTCTACAGCAAAAGAGCACATGAAACGCAAACTCCTAAACTTTGTGCGAAACGCTCGCGATCGAAGTACCGGCATCTCATGGCTGCCTCCCAGGCGGAGGCGCCGGCACACGCAGAGAGGGCGGCCTCTTCACTCGTCACTTGGGCAGTACGTTAGAACCGGCGTGGGCTGGGTGAACACTCCCAACTCTCCTAAACCCTAAACCACTCTTTCATATATAATATAAATGTTAATGACTTTGCGGGCAAGGTCATATATTTAGCGGGCAAGGTCATATATTTAGCGGGCAAGGTCATATATTTAGCGGGCAAGGTCATATATTTAGTGGACAAGGTCCATTGGCTACAAAATGACCTTGCCCACTAAATATATGACCTTGCCCGCCAAAGGGCGACCTTGCCCACTATATATGACCTTGCCCGCTAAATATATGACCTTGCCCGCTAAATATATGACCTTGCCCGCTAAATATATGGCCCGGGCCAGGTCATATATTTAGCGGGCAAGGTCATATATTTAGCGGGCAAGGTAATATATTTAGCGGGCAAGGTCATATATTTAGCGGGCAAGCTCATATATTTAGCGGGCAAGGTCATATATTCAGCGGGCAAGGTCATATATTTAGCAGGCAAGGTCATATATTTAGCGGGCAAGGGCAAGGTCATATATTTAGTGGGCAAGGTCCCCCCCCCCACCCCCCCCCCCACCCCCCCCCCACCCCCCCCCACCCCCCATCCCCACCCCCCCCCCACCCCAACCCCCCCCACCCCCCCCCCCCCCCCCCCACCCCCGCCCCCACCCGCCCCCCCCCCTCTGGAGCCATCAAAAGAGTCAAGCGATTCAAGATGGCTTCCAAAGAATAAGTTTCCGAATGACCGCGCCTGTTTTTGAGGCCCCTGAAGCCCCTCAAACGACTCAAGAACTCAAGATTGACTCAAGATGGCTTCCAAAGAATAAGTTCCCGAATGGAAACATGTGGTTAACAAATCCATTCTGTTGACCACGTTGGTTTTCTTGTCCGCTTGAAACAGAAACATGTGGTTGACAAATCCATTCTGTTGACCACGTTTGGTTTTCTTGTCCGCTTGAAACAGAAACATGTGGTTAACAAATCCATTCTGTTGACCACGTGCCTAGAGAAGAAGGAGGTTGGATATTTTTCCTAATGGTGTGGGACCCAATGGGCGGGTGGGTATTCCCCTGTGGCCTTGAAAGCTGCTCAACTAGTGAATGCTTGGACCAGAGATGCTGAACCCTAAACCCTAAACCCTAAACCCTCCACGTTGGCTCTCGGGTGCAAATGTCGTCATGTCTAGACAACACCCCCCCCCCCCCCCCCGCCCGCCCCGAAGAGAACTGGGCTCTGCTCCCCTTCCGTTTACATGAACTGCCCACTGTGCATTTTGGAAACCTCTTCTGTCTCTTCGTATGTTCTTATTATCACAAATATATGTTTCATTTTTCCCCACCCTCGGTGTGGGGTTGTTAGATTTTAAACTCAGCTCTTCTCCTCGCCCGGAACTCTTCTCCTCGCCCGGTCTACTCCTCGCTCATCCCTGGAGTGCCCAACCCCAAAGTGTCCTGGAGTGCCCAACTCTAGAGTGCAGCCCAACCCCAGAGTCTTCCTAGGGTGCCCAACCCCAGAGTGTCCACCGGAGTGCCCAGTGCCCAGTTCCAGAGTCTCCCTGGAGTGCCCAACCCCAGAGTCTCCCTCGAGTGCCTAGCCCCAAAATGTTGCTGGAGTGCCCAAACCCAGAGTATCTCCAGCAAGAGAGGGTGGGGATGTTCGAAGTAAAATAATTTCTTTTTTGCTTTGTTGGTCGTCAGGATACGGGTGTTTATTCCTCTGTTTCTCTTTGCTTCTGCTTCTGCTGACTCCTCCTCCTCCCCCTCCTCCTCCTCCTGTCCCCTTTCTTGTTGTTTTCTTTCTTCTGAATACGTCAAAAGTCGACCTCGCTCGTGCTCTCTTTTTCTTATTATTCTTCTTCCTCTTCTTCCTCTTCTTCCTCTTCCTCTTCTTCTTCTTCTTCTTCTTCTTCTTCTTCTTCTTCTTCTTCTTCTTCTGCCGGGCCTAGGGGGCAAGCCCCCCGCGCGTGCAGGCGCGCCCAAAGCTCGTGCTCCCCCTCTCTCTCCCTCTTTCCCTCTCTGCCCTGTGAGCAGACATTTTCTGAACTCGGCCCGGTGCGTTGAAGGTGGTGGTGCTGCACTTGCCACGCAGCTCCAAGGCCTTCGTGACGCGAGCATGGAGATGTACCCTCTCTGCCTCCTCTTTTCTTTGGGACCTGCCCGAACCACTTGGCACCGCCCAATACCTAAACCCTAAACCCAAAACCCTAGACCCTAAAATCCCTCCACGCACCCCTTTCTCCTTTCTGGGACTTTGGGATCTTCCGCAAAACCCCTGCTCCAAGCCCTCTTCCCTGAACTCATGATGCGCGTGGCGCACGCTACACCCTGCGTTGGGCCAGCCCCGCTGCCAGCGGCGCGCGCACGCATGTACAAGTAAGGTTTAGGGGCCGAGAGATGAGGGTTCAAAGGCTGGACCACGGGATTTGGACGTCTCGGGCTCGGGGCGAGCCATTTTGGGGCATCACCGCAGCTGCTGGCATCCTAGGCTCTCATCACCGGGCCTGCAAGAGCACAAGGGCATGGGCCCACTCGCCAGCATTGTCACAGGCGCTGATGGCCGCGTTGTAGGAGGCCTCTGCTGAGGCCGGATTGAGGGGAACGGGCAACACATCGCAGGAAGTCATCAAGTCATCACCTATTTGGCGGTCTACGAAAATCAGGGACCCCCAAAAAAATCCCGCAAAGAGTAGGATTCCCTGAAAATAAGGACCCCAAAAAGGTGCCCCTAATTTCGGAAAGCCCCAGTGACCCAGTGAGGTTTGAACTGTCTGAACCAGACTCCTGGCATGAAGCCCAGAGGAGCCTTGAATTGAGATGACTCGTCTTCTCCACCCCTCTGTCTCGGACTGGCCGTTGCTGATGGTTTAGGCCTTAGGGCTTAGGGCTTAGGGCTTAGGGCTTAGGGCTTAGGGTTTAGGGTTTAGGGTTTAGGGTTTAGGGTTTAGGGTTCAGGGTTTAGGGTTTAGGGTTTAGGGTTTAGGGGCTTGGGACTTGGCTTCCCTTATCCGGGGGAAAGCCCGTCCACGAAGCCCTTTTTTGAAACCCAAGATAAAAGCCCTGAACCCCAAAGAATGCTGCAGTTGCTTCCATCCCATGCAAGCCCCACCCAAAACCCTGAAAATCCTAAACCCTAAGCCCTAAACCCTAAACCCTAGACAATCCTGGCATCCCTGGCCTCCGCCTCAGCGTCGGCCCGAGTCCTCGCCACAAGAGCCAGTGCCTCTCCGGGGTTCAGGAGTTTGAGGGGTTTAGGGGTTCAAGGGTTTAGGGTTGAGGGTTTAAGGGCTCAAGGGTTTACGGGTTTAGGGTTTAAGGGTTTAGGGTTTAAGGGTTCAAGGGTTTAAGGGTTTAAGGGTTTCAGGGTTTCAGGGTTTGAGGGTTTAAGGGTTCAAGGGTTTAGGGGTTTAGGGTTTAAGGGTTCAAGGGTTTCAGGGTTTAGGGTTTAAGGGTTCAAGGGTTCAAGGGTTTCAGGGTCTAGGGCTTAGGGTTTAGCGCAGAGCGGAGGCTTGTTGCGCGATTGCGTCTCCGTTGTTTTGGGCTGGGGCCCGAGGATTTTGGAGTTGGCAACTGCTTGGATGCGCATGCTCTCTTTGGGGGTGGAGGCTTCTGCTTTGGGAGCCTCAAGCTTCTTGAGGAGTTCGGATTCCATAAAGCCCCAAAACAACTCGACCACCACAGACCCCGAACCCCAAGCCCCTCAAGCCAGAACCTGGGGCCAGGCAAAGGCGGCGGCGCACGCCTAGAAAGCTCTCTGGCTCTCGGGAATGGGAGGTTTGCTGCCGGGAGTTCCATCACGTGGTTCTTGGCTTGTCCGAGCTTTGGCCGTTCACTGCGTGCCTACAAGGTGGCTTCATGATCGACATGGCGATGGCATCTTGGCTGACTTGGAACTTTGAAACTCAAGGTTACCAAATTAACTTTAAATTAACCCTACATCTCTACGAACTCCAAAGCGTGCGAAGAAGTTCGTCACAGCCCAAAAAAGGACTTAGGCGACATGTTAGAGGACATGTTACGGCGGGCCAAAACTGATGGCCATGTCTGACTCGGCCTGAGTAACCACAGCCCTGCACAAAGACGAACATCCTCCTGTGCCGGGCAGGGCACGGTGATGGCAGCGCAGCGAGCAGTCTCCGAGCTGATGCACGCAACGTCGGCCTGCTTGCGCTTGGGGGCACTCTCGGCTTCCGTGGCCTTTCGCGAATACAGGGCTTAGAGCTTGTGGTGATGTCGGGAAGGCTTGAGTGCATGGTACCTGCCTGTTTGCAGCATGGATTTGTAGGGGAGACTGCACATCAGAGCTTTTACCAGTCCTCGAAATTAAGCCAGGCCCTGGGCCGTAAGCCCGAACTGTTCGATTGTCCCAACAAAGCCAAACTCTTTAAGGCGATCCAACACAAGCTCATCTGACGCCGGAAGGTCACGAAATCTCGGCGAACCACTGGCAGCACAGAATCTCACAACACACTGAGACAATCTGATTTAGGGGTACACTTATAGGGGTCCTTGTTATAAGGGGATCCTACTATTTGGGGGTCTAAAGTAGTTAGGGGCCCCTTTACGATCCTGAACCCCCAGATCTTGGATGGCCCGTTGATTTCCCCATGTTTTAAAGAGTTCGGGTGGGGAACCTGGATCACGTCAGCCTTACAAGTTGGAAGCGCTTGGAGAACACGCCTCAAGGAGTTGCTTTTTGCCATCGTCGGCATCACCTCTAAGCCTTACAAACAAGAAAGCCTGGCAAGGGGACGCAGTACTGTCATGTTTCTGCCCGCAGACATCCGCCACAGCAAAGAAAGGTATGCCGAACCAGGAACAACCGCGATGGAGTGAAGCCAACTGTCAGCCTCTTGAAGAGCTTGGAGCGCTAGCCGCCAGCGCGTGGCTCGGGCTAAGGCCTGGGCAGTGCTTCGCTGACAGGCCCAAGACGGGGGTTTAGGGTTTAGGGTTTAGGGTTTAGTGTTTAGGGTCTAGGGTTTAGGGCTTTTCACCAGGCTTTTCAGTCTCCAGGCGACCCACTCGAGCCTGGAGAAGCGGCGCCACGACTCTGAACACGAAACTAAACGAGCCCACAATCCCTAAACCCTAAACCCTAAACCCTAAACCCCACAAGTTTGAGGTTCAGAGTTTGAGATTCGAAGGCTTTAGGGCACAGCCTTCACATTTCAAGTTCAAAGTCCAGGGTCTCTCCCGCCTAGAGCGCCAGGACCTCTTGGGTTGTATGTGGCTGGGGCAGCACTGCAAAGCCATGCGGCACTGAGAGCTGCAGCGCATGTCACCTCGTTGCTGCGGAGGCCCTCAATGTCCAGTTGGTGCAGAAGCGCCTGGGGGTTCTGAGCTTGAAGGTTCGGGTTGGGTGTAGAGGCCGTGGGGATCTCGACATAGATAGAGTCCGCCCACCACCACCCTTTCGCGACCTATCGTCCGCAGTCCCCGGCGCTTGGTGTTTGAGGATGTCGGCATATTTTCGGGATGGCTAGAGTCAGATCAAGTCGCACTGCAGGGAACAACGCGCGTTACTATCATCAAGAAAGGTCATTCTTTCGTTCTGGTTTAACATTGCCGTCAGGCTCCCACAACGGCTTTTCCTCCCCAGTAGAGGCTCCTAAGCAGACCCATGCACCCCTCCAATTGGCAGGCTTCAGGTGCGGAATCAGATGGCGGGAATGGAATCTAACTACTGCATGGCGTCTCGAGGGTTTTGGAAAGTGGGGTTTTGAACGATTTTTTGCTACTGCGAACCAAGGTAAAGAGGTGTACGGAGGCATAGACAGCGCTTCGGGTCTCCCTGGATTTGAACCCTAAACCCTAAACCCTAAACCCTCAAACTCAGTCTGTTTGGTGAAAGCTATGTTAGGCTCTAGGGATCCTTCTTGCATGGCCGGCTGCGTAGGCGCTCCGCCACTGTGTGCCTCTTCAACGCAGAGTTGGACATCGCCAAAGGATTTTAGAGGGATGCTGAGGCGCAGAAATAGGGTTTAGGGTTTAGGGTTTAGGGTTTAGGGTTTAGGGTTTAGGGTTTAGGGTTTAGGGCTACTATCTACACAATCGCAAGGCTTCGGCGACTCGCTGCAGGGTCCGAGGTCTGGCTCAGTTCAGCTTCTCTTTGCCCTCGCTACGACGCACATTGAGTGCTTCAGGCTCAAGCAGGGCGGCTGGGGTTCAAGGTTTGCCTGATGCTCATAAAGTCTTTTTTTCTTCGTCTAAACCTACAACTTTGCGACGGCACGCCTCTTTGTTTTCCATTCCAACTTGGACCCTTGGGTTTAAGACCGAGGTCCGCAACCGTTTTTTAGGGTAGTTACATGGTCCCTTAGTATGGACCCTTCAAGGGGGACCTTTTAGATACTCCTTGTATACCTATACAACCCAAGGGCCCATACTTCAGAACCCTTTGAAGAATGTAAGGGACCATTCTTAAGGGACCATGCACCTACCCTTAGAAACCCTCAAGGACAACCCAGGACTCTTAGAGGACCTGCATGGGTCTACAGTTTAGGGTTTAGGGTTTAGGGTTTAGGGTTTAGGGTTTAGGGTTTAGGGTTTAGGGTTTAGGGTGCCCTGTGCAACCAGCACCAGCACAGGCACCTTTCTCGCAGGCACTGATGCTGGCTCCGTAGATTCCCACGTCCCGCGCGATGCCTTTCCAACGGTTTAGGGTTTAGGGTTTAGGGTTTAGGGTGCGGAGCTGCAACTGGTATTGTAGAAAAGAGTTAGTGTTGGGGGTTGGAAGGGTCAATGAACCCGGAAATCTTGTATGGCTCAAGATGGCCAAGAGCCGTCAGCTTTTGTTGAAAAAGTACGTACGTCTGGGGTTGGGTTTAACGGGTTGGAGTAGTCCCGTCCCTTCTCCCTTATCCTGTCCCCGTAGGGGTGGGTGTTCTTGTTTCTGGTTCGATCTGGGAAATCCATATAGGCGACTGTTGAGGGTTGGTTTCTTTTCCTGTTCCCTTTCGGTTGCCCCCGTAGGTTATGAGCCCAAGTTAGGTTCCCTGCGGTGGTTGAGTGTTGTCTTAAGATCTTTGGGATCAAGAAGCAATGCCTTCTCCCAAGCGATGGCTCCAACCTTCCTCGGATGGTGGACAGAATGGTGGAGCTGGAAATGGTGCAGCTGAGTCTCTGGGTGAAAGAGCGGTGCTGGAAGAGGTGATTCCCGGCGCTGAAGAACATCTGGAAGAAGCCTTGGTTGCGGAAAACCCCAATGTGGGTATGAATCCCAATGTGGATATGGTTAGCAATGCTGAAGCTGAAGGACGTGCTGTCTCTGTATCGCCAAAGCCTGGTGAAAAAAGGAACTGGGACGCGACTGGTGGTATAGATCGTGAAATGGAGGTGACTGTTTTACGAGTGTTGCAAAAACATGGGTATCAGCCGTCGACTTCGACTTCGGGCCGAATGGTAGACCAAGGGTCTCAGACCGATCTGATTGGAGAAGTGCTGCAAGCGGCCAGGAGGCCTCTGAACAAGATTAAAGGGGATCCCTCTTCGAGTTCCCAAGGTGGTGGAAGCGGTTACGAACAGAAGGGTGCGGACAGCTTTGAAGCTGCACCAGCTGCTGAATACGCCATGGGGGAGGAGGAGATCTTACCGATGGAGGCTGAAAGGTTGCGACAGTTGTCAGAAGAAGAGGATGAGATGCGTCAAGTCTCTGAAAGGGATGGTTTTCGGAAAGATGAGCATCTGATCAAAGCGTGGACAACGTGGGAATGGCACCTCCATGAAGATGGGAGACAATATTACTACTGCCTGGATACGCAGGAAAGCAAGTGGACGTTGCCGGTTGTAGGTGAAAAGATGAAGAGTGACGAGGTGGTTGCCTGTAAGATCCTTTGCGTGTAATTTTACACGTTCGCCAAATTTACACGCAAAAAACAGTATAATTAATTTATACTCAAAATTGGTGTGTAAAAAATTTACACGTTTTAGTGTAAATTTTGGAGTGTAAATTACACTTTTTCGTAGTGTAAATTACACTTTTACACTTCAAAATGCGGGTGTTTTGTAGAGTTACATGTTTATATATTAAGAAAAAAACATGATTTTCCGAGTTGCAGATGTGACTGTGGGCACAGATTTCCCAAATTTCAATGTTGTTTCGACCGAAACAACAACAGTCACAGATAACAGCCATAACGAAAACACCAAAAAACCCAAGCCCAAAACCCAAAACCCTAAGCACAAAACCAAAAAGAACAAAGCACTGAATCCAAAACCCAGCCCCAAAACCCAAATCCTGAGCCCGAAACGTTGAATTTGTGGTAAAATTGTTTTGTTTTTCCACAGGAACCATTGACTTTTGCAACAATTCTAGAATTTTGTGTAAAAAAATGTGCTTTTCAGCAAAACGTTTTGATGTTTTACAAAAAAACTTTCGATTTGGTTTGGTAAAGGTGTGCGATTTGTTGACAAATATTTTTTTGCTAGAAATATCTAAGTTTTTCCGAAAAAAATCGTAACCAAAAAATATCTAGCTTTTTTGAAAAAAGTCTTGATTGCTCTTAATGTTTTGTAAAGAATCTAAACTCCCAACCCGCAAACCTAAGCCCCAAATCAAACACCCTAAGCCCCAGCCCCAAGCCCTGAGCCCGAAACCCAAACACCATAAGCGCCAAACCCCAAACCCTGAGCCCCCAACCCATAACCCTAAGCCCGAAGCCCCAAAAACCTATCAGCCCAAGCCTCAAAACCCCAAGCCCAAAGCCCCAATCCTAAACCATGCGCCCGAAACCCTGGTTTTGAGCTTAGGGTTTTGGGGTTTAGGGCTTAGGGTGTTGGGTTTAGGGCTAAAGGTTTTGGGATTTATGGCTTAGGGTTTTGGGTTTCGGGCTTAGGGTTTTGGTGTTTAGGGCTTAGGGTTTTGGTGTTTAGGGCTTAGGGTTCTGTGTTTGGGCTTAGGCTTTTGGGGTTTGGGTCTAGTGTTTTTGGGTTTGGGGTTTAGTGTTTTTGGGTTTGGGGCAGGGTTTTGGGTTTGGGGCTTCGGGTTTTGGTTTCGGGCCTAGGGTTTTTTGGGTTTAGGGCTTTGGGTTTTTGGGCTTGAGGTCTCAGGGTTTTGGTGTTTCGGGCTTAGGGCTTTGTGTTTGGGCTTAGGGTTTTGGGGTTTGGGTCTAGTGTTTTGGGTTTGGGGCTTAGGGCTTTTGGGTTTGGGGCTTAGGGCTTTGGGTTTGGGGCTTAGGGTTTTTGGGTTTGGGGCTTAGTGTTTTGGGTTGGGGCTTAGGGTTTTTGGGCTTGGGGGTTAGGGTTTTGGGTTTGGGGCTCAGGGTTTTGGGTTTCAGGCTTGGGATTTGGGTTTTGGGGCAGGGTTTTGGGTTCTGGGCTTTGGGTATTGGTTTAGCGCTTAGGGTTTTGGGGTTTTGGGCTTAGGTTTTTTGGTGCTTGGGCTTGGGGTTTGGGTTTCGGGTAGAAACTTTTCTTTTTGTTTGGGGGCTTAGGGCCTTAGGGCTTGGGGTTTGGGGCTTAGCGTTTTGGTTTCGGGCTTAGGGTTTTTGGGTTTGGGGCTTACGGCTTTGGGATTGGGGCTTAGAGCTTTCGGGCTTTAGGGTTCAGGGTTTTGGTGTTTAGGGCTTAGGGTTTTGGTGTTTAGGGCTTAGGGTTTTGTGTTTGGGCTTAGGCTTTTGGGGTTTGGGTCTAGTGTTTTTGGGTTTGGGGTTTAGTGTTTTTGGGTTTGGGGCTTAAGTTTTTGGGATTGGGGCAGGGTTTTGGGTTTGGGGCTTAGGGTTTTGGTTTCGGGCTTAGGGTTTTTTGGGTTTAGGGCTTTGGGTTTTTGGGCTTGAGGTCTCAGGGTTTTGGTGTTTCGGGCTTAGGGCTTTGTGTTTTGGCTTAGGGTTTTGGGGTTTGGGTCTAGTGTTTTGGGTTTGGGGCTTAGGGCTTTTGGGTTTGGGGCTTAGGGCTTTGGGTTTGGGGCTTAGGGTTTTTGGGTTTGGGGCTTCGTGTTTTGGGTTGGGGCTTAGGGTTTTCGGGCTTGGGGGTTAAGGTTTTGGGTTTGGGGCTCAGGGTTTTGGGTTTCAGGCTTGGGATTTGGGTTTTGGGGCAGGGTTTTGGGTTCTGGGCTTCGGGTATTGGTTTGGCGCTTAGGGTTTTGGGGTTTTGGGCTTAGGTTTTTTGGTGCTTGGGCTTGGGGTTTGGGTTTCGGGTAGAAACTTTTCTTTTTGTTTGGGGGCTTAGGGCCTTAGGGCTTGGGGTTTGGGGCTTAGCGTTTTGGCTTAGGGTTTTTGGGTTTGGGGCTTACGGCTTTGGGATTGGGGCTTAGAGCTTTCGGGCTTTAGGGCTCAGGGTTTTGGTGCTTAGGGTTTTGGGGTTTGGGTCTAGTGTTTTGGGTTTGGGGCTTAGGGTTTTTGGGTTTGGGGCTTAGTGTTTTGGGTTTGGGGCTTACGGTTTTGAGTTTAGGGCTAAGGGTTTTGGGGCTTAGGGCGTAAGGTTTTTTTGGGTTTCGGGCTTAGGATTTGGGTTTTGGGGCTGGGTTTTGGATGGTTTTGGGTTCAGGACGTTGGGGTTTTGGGTTTGGTGCTGAAGGTTTTGTGTCTTGGGCTTAGGTTTTTTGGTGTTTGGGCTTGGGGTTTGGGTTTCGGGTATAGAAAAAAGGTTTTTGTTGCTTGGGGACTGGGTTTGGGATTATGTTTTTTTTGCAAAAAACAAACAATTTCATGAAAAAAATCTTTAAAAATCTGCGAAAAGTGTATACAAAGTTGGTTGCAAGTGATGGGTTTTTATCAAAAAAAATGAGGTTTAGCTGAGAAACGGTGGGTTTTTGTGTAAACTGTTAGGTGTTTTGTCCCAAAAACCTGTTATTTTCTGAAAATCTGTGAGTTTTTTTGCAAAAACTATACACAAATCAACCGAAAATGTAATTTTTTCTGTAAATTCCATTGTATTTCAAGCAAAAAATATTAAAAACGACACAAAAATCAACGAAAAATATACAATTTTACGCAATTTTGATTGAATTTTGCTTACACTTTTGCCAAAAGTGCATACACTTTTGCCAAAAGTGCATACACTTTTGCCAAAAGTGCATACACTTTTGCCAAAAAGTGCATACACTTTTTGCCAAAAGTGCCTACACTTTTGCCAAAAGTGCATACACTTTTGAAAGTGTATACACTTTTGGCAAAAGTGTATGCACTTTTGGCAAAAGTGTATGCGCTTTTGGCAAAAGTGTATGCACTTTTGGCAAAAGTGTATGCACTTTTGGCAAAAGTGTATGCACTTTTGGCAAAAGTGTATGCACTTTTGGCAAAAGTGTATGCACTTTTGGCAAAAGTGTATGCGCTTTTGGCAAAAGTGTAAGCAACATTCAATCAAAATTGCGTAAAATTGTATATTTTTCGTTGATTTTTGTATTGTTTTTAAATATTTTTTGCTTGAAATACAATGGAATTTACAGAAAAAATTATATTTTCGGTTGATTTGTGTATAGTTTTTGCAGAAAAAACTCACAGATTTTCAGAAAATAACAGGTTTTGAGGACAAAACACCTAACAATTTACACAAACATCCACCGTTTTTCAGCCTAACCTCAATTTTTTGAGATAAAGACCCATCACTTGCAACCAACTTTGTATACACTTTTCGCAGGTTTTTAAAGATTCTTTCATGAAATTGTTTGTTTTTTGCAAAAAACCATAATCCCAAACCCAGTCCCCAAGCAACAAAAACCTTTTTTCTATACCCGAAACCCAAACCCCAAGCCCAAACACCAAAAAACCTAAGCCCAAGACACAAAACCTTCAGCACCAAACCCAAAACCCCAACGTCCTGAACCCAAAACCATCCAAAACCCAGCCCCAAAACCCAAATCCTAAGCCCGAAACCCAAAAAAACCTTACGCCCTAAGCCCCAAAACCCTTAGCCCTAAACTCAAAACCCTAAGCCCCAAACCCAAAACACTAAGCCCCAAACCCAAAAACCCTAAGCCCCAAACCCAAAACACTAGACCCAAACCCCAAAACCCTAAGCCCAAACACAGAACCCTAAGCCCTAAACACCAAAACCCTGAGCCCTAAAGCCCGAAAGCTCTAAGCCCCAATCCCAAAGCCGTAAGCCCCAAACCCAAAAACCCTAAGCCCGAAACCAAAACGCTAAGCCCCAAGCCCCAAGCCCTAAGTCCGCAAACCAAAAAAAGTTTCTACCCGAAACCCAAACCCCAAGCCCAAACACCAAAAAACCTAAGCCCACAACCCAAAACCCTACCCAAAAACCCAAAGCCCAGAACCCAAAACCCTGCCCCAAAACCCAAATCCCAAGCCTGAAACCCAAAACCCTGAGCCCCAAACCCAAAACCCTAACCCCCAAGCCCAAAAACCCTAAGCCCCAACCCAAAACACTAAGCCCCAAACCCAAAAGCCCTAAGCCCCAAACCCAAAACACTAGACCCAAACCCCAAAACCCTAAGCCCAAACACAAAGCCCTAAGCCCGAAACACCAAAACCCTGAGACCTCAAGCCCAAAAACCCAAAGCCCTAAACCCAAAAAACCCTAAGCCCGAAACCAAAACCTTAAGCCCCAAACCCAAAACCCTGCCCCAATCTCAAAAACTTAAGCCCCAAACCCAAAACACTAAGCCCCAAACCCAAAAACCCTAAGCCCCAAACCCAAAACACTAGACCCAAACCCCAAAACCCTAAGCCCAAACACAGAACCCTAAGCCCTAAACACCAAAACCCTGAGCCCTAAAGCCCGAAAGCTCTAAGCCCCAATCCCAAAGCCGTAAGCCCCAAACCCAAAAACCCTAAGCCCGAAACCAAAACGCTAAGCCCCAAGCCCCAAGCCCTAAGTCCGCAAACCAAAAAAAGTTTCTACCCGAAACCCAAACCCCAAACCCAAACACCAAAAACCCTGAGCCCAAAACCCAAAACCCTAACCCAAGCCTGAAACCCAAAACCCTGAGCCCCAAACCCAAAACCTTAACCCCCAAACCCAAAAACCCTAAGCCCCAACCCAAAACACTAAGCCCCAAACCCAAAAACCCTAAGCCCCAAACCCAAAGCCCTAAGCTCCAAACCCAAAAGCCCTAAGCCCCAAACCCAAAACACTAGACCCAAACCCCAAAACCCTAAGCCCAAACACAAAGCCCTAAGCCCGAAACACCAAAACCCTGAGACCTCAAGCCCAAAAACCCAAAGCCCTAAACCCCAAAAACCCTAAGCCCGAAACCAAAACCCTAAGCCCCAAACCCAAAACCCTGCCCCAATCCCAAAAACTTAAGCCCCAAACCCAAAGACACTAAACCCCAAACCCAAAAACACTAGACCCAAACCCCAAAAGCCTAAGCCCAAACACAAAACCCTAAGCCCTAAACACCAAAACCCTAAGCCCGAAACCCAAAACCCTAAGCCATGACAAACCCCTTAGCCCTAAACCCAACACCCTAAGCCCTAAACCCCACAAAACCCTAAGCTCAAAACCAGGGTTTCGGGCGCATGGTTTAGGATTGGGGCTTTGGGCTTGGGGTTTTGAGGCTTGGGCTGATAGGTTTTTGGGGCTTCGGGCTTAGGGTTATGGGTTGGGGGCTCAGGGTTTGGGGTTTGGGGCTTATGGTGTTTTGGGTTTCGGGCTTAGGGCTTGGGGCTGGGGCTTAGGGTTTTTGATTTGGGGCTTAGGTTTGTGGGTTGGGAGTTTAGATTCTTTACAAAACATTAAGAGCTTTGGAAGCAATCAAGACTTTTTTCAAAAAGCTAGATGTTTTTTGGTTACGATTTTTTCTGGAAAACTTAGATATTTTTTAGCAAAAAAGCTTTTTGTCAACAAATCGCACACCTTTACCAAACCAAATCGAAAGTTTTTTTGTAAAACATCAAAAAACTTTGCTGAAAAGCACATTTTTTTTTTGCAAAATTCTAGAATTGTGTTGCAAAAGTTAATGGTTTGTGTTGAAAAACAAAACAATTTTACCACAAATTCAACGTTTCGGGCTCAGAATTTGGGGTTTGTGGCTGGGTTTTGGATTCAGGGCTTTGTTTTTTTTGGTTTTGTGCTTAGGGTTTTCGGTTTTGGGCTCAGGTTTTTTTGGTGTTTTCGTTATGGCTGTTATCTGTGACTGTTGTTGTTTCGGCCGAAACAACATTAAAATGAGGGAAATCTGTTCCCACAGTCACATCTGTAACTCGGAAAATCATTTTTTTTCAAATATATTGTGTGTGTTCGTCCAAATGGCATTGGGAAACACATGGATACACAAACAAAACGGAATTGTGTGCCAGTAGTCTCGGCTTCAAATGTACCGAAACAGAGTGTAATTCGGAGAACATGGGTGTATAAATTACACGTTTTGACGTGTAATTTACACACCCAAATTTACACAAAAACGTGTAATTTCCAGGGATAGATTTACACGTCAAAAACGTGTAAAAAATTAAAAAATGTAAAATGTAAAATTACACGCAAAGGATCTTACAGGTGGGTCTCCTTCGGGCAATGAGCTGGAAATGGAGGCTGCACTGGGTTCTTCATCCTCTACTCCGACGCCTGAGTCTACGAGGGCATTCCAGGGTAGTGTAAATAGTTTAGGTGAAAAAGATTTTTCCTCTACTATCAGGGATAGCGGTCCTAGGGCTGGTGGTGACGCCCCGACCTCGGGTTCTCCTGATGAGGAGGAGATTTCTGGAAACCGAGCAGACATCGCTGAAGCTCAACATCTGGATCGGGAAGAAATGGAAGCTCTTTCTGAGGGTGTGGCAGCGGTGGAATCGGTGGGTCCAGAAGGAAAAATGCCCAATGTGGTGATCGGAACTGTGTCGGCTGCAGAAGAGCGAGTGGTGGATGTGGTACCTGTCGTTCAGGAATGTGGTCCTGGAGATTCGGAAGACGGAGGGAAAAAGTTGTGTGTTGCAACTGAGGAGGTCTCTTCGTTTGGTGCCGAGAATCCTGCCGTTCAAGGGAAAAAAGAAGCTTCTGGAATAGCTGGAGACACGGAAGATCTGAAAGATGAGGCCTGGAGCGCCAATGACGTGCGGGTCAATGTGCCAGATAGTACCTGGAGTGCGAAGGAAGCACGGGTTGAGGCGCATATGGTGTCACGTTCCACGGGCGACTGCAACAATGGGGCGCAGGTCTCCGCAGCAGCTGATGACGGAGGTTCACAGGTGGACGCACTGGTGCAACCTGAAGTTAGCTGCGAGGAACGAAATTTCAAGGGCTACACCGGAGCCGATGAGGCAGCTGTGGTCAATGATGGTGGCAATTCTCCTTTGGAAACCATGGAACCAAAGGAGCCTGCGGTGGAAGAAAATGTACCTGCCGTGGATGATCAATTCAATAGCCCTGCAGTGGAAGAAAATTTGCCTGCTGCAGAAGGTGAGACAAAAGACTCCAATGATGGGTCCACTCCCATGAAGGGAGAAGTATTGCCGTCTGGAAGCTCGCCGGAAGTCGACACCGAGCGAACTGCAGCAGATGAGGCAAAGCCTTTGGCAGAAAAAAAGGGAGGTCCTGAAATCCAGGAGCACAAAGGAGATGAGCCTGTGGGACTCGTGGAGCAGGATGAGCAGTGTGACCCAAAGGTGAAGACAAAGGATGCGCCAGGAGCCGATGATACAGAGATGGTTTCTGAAGAGCATGCAAAGAAAGTGCCCCGAGCAGGAGCCTTGGAATCACCTGGGAAACATTGCTATCAAGAGGGAGATGAGATCATGGGTCTAGTGCGCTGCATCAATGGGTATGGAGCCTTTTTGGACCATGGTGATGTGAATGTATTGGTTCCTGCAGAAGGGAACAACACATATCAGTTCAAATTTGGTGATACTGTCAATGGAACAGTGAAACGAGTGGAAGATGATGGTACCATAATCTTGGACACCTTTCTGGTTTTGGAAGAGGACGAGGAGGACTCTTCTTCGACGCTGCGTAAATGGAAACCCAGCGGCTGGAGTACGTGGTGGACAGATTCATGGTATGCTGGTCAATGGTACCAAGATTCCAACAGTCAATGGGACTGGAAACAGGAGGAAGAGCAATCCGATGAAGGGCTTGTGGTACAGGAGTTATCCTCAGAAGAACGAGAGGAAAGGCAACTTTATGGAGAAAAGATCTATAAAGCTCTTCTTGAGAATGGAAACGAAGATGAGGCCTATGTTGGAAAAATCACTGGGATGCTGTTGGGTCGCCCAATGGAAGAGCTACAGGAGTGTGTTGCAGATCATGCATTCCTCAATGCGGAAGCTCGGCGCGCGTATGGCATCTTGCAAAATGATGGTTGGAAGCCTGATGGTACAGAAAGCACAGGCTTGGGAAAGTTAACCACTTTTTCCCGAAAACAGTACCACAACGCGCTTTTCGAACTGGCATGCAGAAAAAGGAGATTTACTCGACCAGTTGTGGGTGAAGCGGTGGCAACGGTGCTGAATCAAGGGGAAGATGAGTTTTGGAACGCGCTTTGGTTGGACACCAAGCTATTTTTGCAGGAGCTTGATGGTGCAGTGCAATCCATGAGCAAAAGGGAGAACAAGCCAATGGAAGCCTACATGGATCCTGACCAGTACAAAAAGGCTTACATGACTCCACAGACTGTGTCACCTGGATACAGCAAGCTGTGCAAGTTCTTCAATAAGGGAAGGTGTCGCAATGGTGATGGGTGTCCCTATGAGCATCGTCGTTATGGTGAAGGTTGGCCAGAAGGAGGATCAACTGAGCCAAAGAACAGCCAAGAAGCTGGAGATGAGGATGGGAACATCGGTGACCCTCCCACAGAGGAAGGTACAGTGGATGAGGCACAGCAGGAGCGGGAGGATTTAGCCTTCCGGGCCAAGTACAACTTTGGTAAAGGTGCATCAAAGGGTGAACCTACGTCGGGTGAGCCAAAAGGTCGGCTGTGTCTGTATTACAATCAAGGTGGTTGTAAATATGGGACTACATGCAGGTATCTTCACAACGATGACATAGCATTGGAAGGGACTTGGGAGCCCGGCAAATCTTGGGACAATGCTTCCAGGAAGGCACTAAGGGACGCGGGGTTCCATCATTGCTGCTTCGACTACTACCTCAAAGGGAGATGTCGCGTGCGATTTGGCTGCAAGTACTCTCACGAAGAAATGTCTGAAGACCGGCTGGCCCAATTGAAGCATCTGGTGAATGTGGCGAACCATGTGTCATTTCAAAGGGGAAGAGGATTGGAGATTCCCGACAGGAACGCCTTTCAACCACCCGGTAAGTGGGGGAGCAGAATCTTCGTCCTCCTCGGCACCAAAAGCGCTGCAAATGACCAATGTGTCGCAAAAAGAAGGTGAAAAGGGTATTCTGGATGAAGCAGAAGCTGATGAACAAAAGAATTCGGTGGCTGAATCCACTGGTACTCGGCTTCAAAATCCGGAGGAGCCAATTGAAAATTGGATGGCTCGCAACGAACACCTTTGGGTGTATACCCCTCATGTAAGTGAGGTGGTGATTACACTTGGTGTGACCAATGTGTCGGACTTGCAAGAGTTCATCTTTGTGGAAGATTTGGTTGACAGAGGGATCAACAAAGTGACCGCATGCAAAATTCTGCAATTGGTGGGTGGTGTCCGATATCGTCCGGAG
This sequence comes from Symbiodinium natans, assembly GCA_905221605.1. Classification (NCBI taxonomy): domain Eukaryota; class Dinophyceae; order Suessiales; family Symbiodiniaceae; genus Symbiodinium; species Symbiodinium natans. The sequence goes on from CAJNDS010001757.1 coordinate 149,585, forward strand.
GGACCGGAAAAAGCAGTTCCTTCCGATGCATCTGTACGGGTACAACAATCTTCTGGGAGCAAGGGAACTGGAAGAGAGGCGGTGCGAACCCTCACTCAGGTGCGTGAAGCTGAAGGCTCCGGTGCAAAAACCATGCCGAGAGGCTCCTATCGGGAGCTTTTTGATAAGGTCAGGTACCGTGATGCTTGGACGCTTGCGCAGAGGTCTCCGCTGTGCGTACAGAAGCTGCAGTTGGTGGGAGTTGGAATGCCGCCGGTGAACCCGCCAACAAAAAAGTATCGGTCAAGATCAAACCCTGTGAGAAGGGGAAGGCCCTTGCTGGATAAAAAACAGGTGCGACAGGTGCCACGCTCTCGTTCACAACGACGAGTGCAACCGGCGGAAGTGGTGGAAAAGCCAAAGCCACTGGAACTGAAGCCTCGTGGTGGGTTGTCGTATCGGTTCAGCAGAGCGTGGGCAGATGTGGTGGATGATGATGAACAGGCGGAGGCTTTGGTCTCTTATGCCGCTTCCTCAAGCGATTCAAGCGAGGAGGAGACCAATGCCGCGCAACGCATGAGGGAAATCTTTTTGCAAGAAAGGGATTCACAGAGAACTGCGATTCGTGGCAATGTTCCGCTGGGTGGTTCTTCAGGCCCCAATGACGGGCCGAAAAAATCGGTTCACCTTGGCGAAGGGCGCGACAAAGCGTCGCGGGGGGAGACCCGCCAAGAAGTGACTTCACAAGTTTTTTCGCTACCACAACCTTCTCGTCGAACTGAACAGTCTCAAAAAAGAGCAAGGGATGGCTCAGTTATAGTTGGTTCGCTGGCGGTGGGCTCCACGGATGAGGTTTTACCTGGGCAAGGTGTTGCTGGACAGGTGAATGTATCTGAAAGCGCTCAAGTTCTTCCTGGGCAAGAAGTGGCTGGACAGGAGACGGCGCTGGAAGGAGCAGTGCAAATTTCTGGCGAGGAGACTGACCAAAAAGAAGGAGAAGGTGGGAGCAATGAACTCCGTGGTGATGGTGCGAAGATATTGGATGTTTGTCCGGTGAAGAAGGACCTTCAGCAATTGCTGGTTAAAGGTCTTCTGACTCGGATTTATTGGAAGGTTGCTGTTGGCAAGTTGCCTGTGGGGCAAAGAGACTGCCAGAAGGGGTCCAATAAGATGGATCGAAATTTGGTTATTAGCATGTCATCCGAGGGTGCAAGCGAACAGGATGAGAACCTGGCACTGGAGGACGATGCTGATCAGTCAATGGGTGATGGTGCGATGGTGGTTATGGTGTATGATCCAGGAACGCTGATTCAGTCGCCAACAACTGATTGGGTTATGCGTCGCGGTCTGACCGATCGTACCGTCTGGCCAGCAATGGCGTCTATGGCACAGAGGATATGTGCTGAAATGGTTCAAGTGGATGAAATGAATGCCCAGCTAGGGACTGGAGCACTCCTTTTTCAAAGGAGAGATCAAGGATACTATTGTGATCTGCATCATTCGTTCCATGACAATCCGTGCTTGCCGGCGGTGGGAAATTATCCTCTTTCGGTGATGGGTGCATTGCTATCTCCTGGTCTGGAAGGGGAATTCAAAAATACTGATAAGTTTGGAACTGCTATGGAGGCAATTGCCTATGATTGGAGTCGCAGTCCAGGCATGGAAGTTCACATTGAACTTATGGCGAGGGTAGCCAAATTGGTTCATCCGTTCCTTACCCTCGGAGCCCAAGGGTCAGTGATGGTTTCGGAATTTCTCTGGCAGCGCGGGAGGGCCCAGTTGATGGAGTTCCTTCAGGCGGCGACTTGCGCTGATCAATTGGAGGTTCTCTGGAGAAGGATGGACGACGATGCTGATGAAGAAGTGGATCCTTCGACAGCGGTGCTGGAAGTTCTTGGACCGGAGGATGCGGTACTTGATCAAGGGAACAATGAATCCCTTATCCCTATTGAAGATGCTGGAGGTGAGACAATTGGTGACACTGGAAGGGATGGCAAAGCGCCAGAAGTTTCTCCGGAAGAGGAGACATCCAGTGGGTCATCAAGACTGGCGGACACAAGGATTTTCTTGTGGTCAGTGTACTCCCGCGTGGCTTCTAATTTCTCTATGCAGGACCGCACTACTGGTAAGATCTTTGACAGCACAAAAGGGTATCCTGGTGAAGGACCAAACAATGATGACAATCCTTCCTCTAAGAGGAACTTACCCTGGATCTCGGAAGACTACCTCGACGAAGTGGTGTCAAAAAAGATGGAAAGGTCTTCAGATATGGATGGGTTGGATGGGTTTGTTCCGGGAAGTGAGGGACCGTTGGAAAAGGTAGAGGTGGAGAATGTTACTGCCTCTAAAAAATTCTTATGGCTCTTTGGAAGAAGGGATATAGAGCTGGGTATAGGAGGTTGTGTCGTTTGAACGCGTCTGGATGCAAGGTTGGAGCAATGAAACGTCCAATCAAAAGGGTGCAGAAGATTGGCACTAGAAAGGCCTTCACGAAGATGTTCAATGTTTTTGGATCGTCTCAGCATGGCTCAGGAGCTGGCGGAAAACCAATCATGAAGGTGGTAGGACCAAGGCCAGGTTTTCCAGCTGTACTCCAAGCATCAAATACTGATAGCACTTTGGGTGAAGGGAGCAGTTCCCAGGTACATGGCAATGTTCATGTAGAGCAGAATCGCCCTATGGACCGGTACGAGGCAGAGCGCTTGGAGAAGAGGAAGAAAGGCTTCTGCTATTGGTTCAGCAAGGGGAAAGATCGCTGCAAATTTGGTGAAGACTGCAAATTCATCCATTCAGAAGATGATGTGGTGCTACATTCGTATTGGTGCAAATACTATGTGGCAGGGAGAGACTGTTTCGCTGGAAAGGATTGTGCGTTCTCGCATGATGCAACTGGTGTGAGGTGCATCCAGTTTGCTCGGTCTGGGAAGTGTCGTTATGGTGACAGGTGTGTCTTCGAGCATGGTGTTCCGCTGGATGAACAGAGGCCAAGGTCTCCAAGGACGCCCCCAAGGGATGGTCCAAGGAGAAGTTCTGGTGCAAATGGTGGAGAAAAGGAGATCTCTCCTGAACAGTTCGATGATGGTGAGGAGGATTTTATGGTTTATGACGATGATACCAAAATGACGGAACTGTTGATGGAGGCGATTTCATTTCTGTCCAAGGGCCAGCCAGATTTGGCTCGAGCAGAGGCGGACCCATTGTTCAAACTCCTGAAGTTCACTGGAGATACTGACCAAATGGATCAAGAATGGGTTTCGTGGACCAATGGTATGTTGTCCGTGCTGGAACTTCACGAAGTAGTGAAGTCGTATGATGTTTCGCTCGCGGAGGTGGAAGAATGGGTCAATGACCTGAGGATATGGTACGAGCGAGCCAATTTGGGAGAAGAGAAAGATTCCAAAAGAGGCAAAAAAAGGTCCCTAGAAAGGGAGTCCAGCAAGGATATTCCTGCAGAAAAAGAAGTGGTTGAAACTTCGGAGACGGAGGTTGCCGTTGAGGAGGAGATGAAAAAGGTAAAAAAGAAGAGGAAAGCTGCAGCTATCGAAGATCCTTACACTCTCATGGTTCCAAAGCCGAAGAAGATGCCGGCGATCATTGAGAAGGGTGGATCATCATCCAATGTGGTGGTCTCTGCAGTGGAAAAAGCCTCGAAAATGCGCACAAAGTCAAATGTCGGTGGAAAGACAAAGAAGAAGGAGAAAAGTCAGAGTCCCAAAAAGGAAGAGGTGGTAATGGTGCAAGGTCCTGAGGAAAAGGATCGTCCATCTGATGCGGATGCACCAGCGTCTACCACTGTGAATGCGGAGCTGGGTCAATCTTGCCAAGCGATTGAGGACGCAAAGAGAGAAGGATTGGTATCCTCAATTCAAAGGTGCGTGCAGGATCCTGTTCTTACAGTTTCGGACCTGGAGTATATTCTGCTGCAACTTCACCTCAAAATTGCCAACAATCGGAAAAAGAAGTGATTGGATGGTATGGATGAAGGGATGGTTTTTCTCTTTCTGGAGACAGGTGCGCTGGAACAGCCAATGTGCTGACAATGTGGTGGTTACTATTAAGGGTATGGAAATCCCTGATAGTAGAAGTTAGTAGTTTTTCGCGTAGCGAAGACCACGGTTTGTGGTGAAGAAGGCCGAAGAGTCTTCAATGATAAGAGGATCATGGTGGAAAAAGATTCTCTGTGGTTAGTGGGTTTAGCCAATGTGCTATAATTTCGTCCTGGATGACGTAAAACCATATTGTGCATTTCAAGCAGCTGGCTGCTGCCTTAAGGGCAGTTTTTGGCCAAAAGATCTGCACCTCCAATGTGTCCTAGGAAATCCTAGGACAGGGGGAGTGCGGAGCTGCAACTGGTATTGTAGAAAGGAGTTAGTGTTGGGGGTTGGAAGGGTCAATGAACCCGGAAATCTTGTATGGCTCAAGATGGCCAAGAGCCGTCAGCTTTTGTTGAAAAAGTACGTACGTCTGGGGTTGGGTTTAACGGGTTGGAGTAGTCCCGTCCCTTCTCCCTTATCCTGTCCCCGTAGGGGTGGGTGTTCTTGTTTCTGGTTCGATCTGGGAAATCCATATAGGCGACTGTTGAGGGTTGGTTTCTTTTCCTGTTCCCTTTCGGTTGCCCCCGTATAGGGTTTAGGGTTTAGGGCCCCCTATGCGGAGGAGTTCAGGGTTGTGGTATTAAGGAAGCGAACCACACATTCACTCACTGGACCGGTTGGCCCAGTGGAATGTCCAAACCTCAAACCCGAACCCTGGGGCCTGGAACGAGTTTCAGAATGCTTCCCGTTTGCTTTGCACATCTACAACCCTCTATCCTCGCGGGCCTTGTCCGACCGAAAACGGCCTGTGTCAGTCCTTTCCCCCATTTGCTGCAGCTAAAACTCCCGAAACGCATCAACTGCCTCTGGGGCGTGGGTTTTGGTCCCGTCTACATTACATATTTTGTGATGCCTGTGATGAGTTTATCCCATCCACCGATCATGAAGAAGAGTTCTCTGCAGCAAACGATTCTACTTTCCCCGACGCTCTCTGGGCGACAAGTTGAAAGCTGCAACCCTGGATGCAATAAGAGCAAGGCCTTCTGCAATACGCAACAAGCAGAATTACTCTCGAGACTTAAATAAAAAAGTGCTACACCCGCGCTACGTACGGCAGGGAGCTGGCCGAAGGTCGCTAAACTCAAACTCTAGACCTCTCCAACGCCTTCTGACTTGCAATCTGAAGACTCGCTGCTCCAAGGATGGCCTAGGGTTTAGGGTTTAGGGTTTAGGGTTTAGGGTTTAGGGTTTAGGGTTTAGGGTGGCCTTCCAAGCGCATCCGCCCCAGAAGTGCTAAGGCGGATTGCCAGGTGGCGGCCTTCTCCTCGGGTTCCCTATAAATGCTAAGCACTATCGGGCTCAGATACCCTAAACCCTAAACCGGAACAAGGATGGGATAGCGGGCTCTGGGTTCGTCCTATCAAACTAGGGCTGCTCGGCTACCCCCAGACCACGGCCTTCAACAACCAGCATCCCACAACAATTCGCGGATGCAATTGTGGAGAATCAACAACGGAACAACAAACAACATGCTTCACAAATATATGAGTAATATATGAGTAATGTATGAGGAATATATTATGAGAAATATATGAGCAATATATGCTTCCATGCCAAGAACCCCAGCCCGCTTTGCAAGAAACACATACCCGTGGATGAGGCGGTGTTAACACGTGTTAACCCAACCGTGCCAGAAGAGACGCCTGCTGAAATATCTGACCCACAAAACAGAAGAGGATGGGCTCCCGACCCTTAAGCTACAGTAGTCTGATGTCTTCCGTGAGCTGAGCCGTTGACGGCCATAAGTCTAGAGGACAACTTTGATTCTCAAGAGTAACTTACTTCTCCCATAACCACGGGAACACAAGGTTCTATTCTTCCTGCTGAATGGAACCCAACTAGTCTAAAGCTCAACTATTGTCTACGTACGGTCTTGCGCGCACCAGGGTCACAGGAGCTGATGGCGGCACTGCAGCACACCGTATCCTTGCGTGTTGTGACGTTTTGGGATTTTCGGCTTTCGGCTTCGTTGGCTCGGGTTTAAGTTACTTGTAGAGTTCTTAAGGGAGGGGGTTGTGTAACCCAAGGTTCCCAAATACTCCGCCCTCCTCCCTAAGGCTCCCGAAGGCTTCCTAGGTAAGTTCTGAACAACTCGCCAAACTGCCACCCTGCCCTCCAAAGAGTTGGGTCCGACATGGTCCTACTTGGGGTCGCAGAGGCTTTGGGACATCGGTTGGGACATTCTGGGGTTTAGGGTTTAGGGTTTAGGGCTCAAGGCACCCCAAACTTCAGACTCCAACCTCAGACCGCTTCTGAAGCGGCAGCTGAAACCACAACCTTTCTCCAAAAGTCCCCCCTCCTACTAAGCACTGCAAGAGGCAAGTCATGGCAAGACGGGCCCCGAACACTCCAAACCCTCTTCGCGGGAGTGCGGAGAGGCCGCCCTTATAAACTTAGACACCCCCACAGTTGCCCTCTCAACCCGTGCCTTCTGGAGGGCCACGCGGCCCATATCCTGAGGGAAATCTCGCGGCTCAGCTTCAATTTCAAAGCTTCCAGAGAAATTGGTCTAGGGTTTTGAGTCGACGGGAATGTGAGACTTAACATCCCAGCCGCTGAAACAGCCACCCCGCCTCCCTGCATGGCAACCGGCTGTCGTTCAAGCTAGTTCAGCAGTTGGGGTTTAGGGTTTAGGGTTTAGGGTTTAGGGTTTAGGGTTTAGGGTTTTGGGGAAATCCCTCGACTTTCACACCCGCGCAAGGCCGCGCAGGGCAGGAACACTTTACACCTTGCGCCAGCTTGGCCCTGGCAAGTCTCCTCAAGCAAGCCCAGCGCGTGCTGCCAAAGGCCTGGGGCCCATGACACCATGCGTCTGGGTCACCAAACAGGGGCTTCTGCTCTATTCTTGGGTTCCGACTTGGGGGGCATCGTGGGCCTTGGGGCTCCCCAGAAAAAATAAACCCTTGAATCCTTTGGGTTTCAGCAATGGAGCCCTCGCCTACGTCATCTCTGTCTCCCTTCATGCGACGACTGCTTGTGGTCCAGGTTCGGAAATGCGACATGTTGAATGCAGGCGGAATAGACCAAGCTGCCAGCTTTTTCCCAAGCGCGAATGCAGACGCCGTACGTGATGTGGTCCTGAAGGCGTGGTTGAATCAGGGCAGAGTCTATAAGTAATGTTCAATAGGACAAGCATTTTCGATGTCGGCCGAGGCGTCAGGCTGTAGGAGGTTTGGCAAATCCCTTTTTGATGCCGCTGCCTTGGCGGATACCGCAATGGCCTCTCCCCGCCTCTCCTCGCCCACGAAAAGCCTCAAAAACCTATAGCCTAGGACCAGAAATATCCGGCAGACCTTGAAGTTCCTACTACACTCTGATAGCGAAAGCAGTGCCAGCAGTTCCGAGGCCACTTGCCATCATCCTAAACCCTAAACTCTAAACCCTAAACCATGAGTCCTTCGGGGCTGCCTTGTCCGACATCTGCTGCCCGAGCTGCAGCGCCAGCTCCCACTGGTGACCCTTCTCGCAGGCACTGATGGTGGTGTTGTAGGCCACGGTGCTCCTGTTGTGGTTTAGGGTTTAGGGTTTAGGGTTTAGGGTTTCGGGTTTAGGGTTCGGCATCTCAAGTCCAAGCATTCACTAGTCAAGAAATTATTCCAGAAAAATACCACCCGCCCAAAGAATCCCATAACATTAAGAAAATATTTCACTTATAGAACGACCTTGCCCAGCAAAACAAATGACCTTGCCCAGTAAAACAAAAATAACCTTGCCCAGTAAAATAAATGACGTTGCCCAGTAAAAAACTATCTTGCCCAGAAAAAATATGACCTTGCCCAGTAAAAGAGTTACTGGGCAAGGTCATTTATTTTACTGGGCAAGGTCATGTTTTTTTACTGGGCAAGGTCATTCTTTGCTGGGCAAGGTCGTTTTTTGGACCGAACGACCTTGCCCAGTAAAAAATATGACCTTGCCCAGTAACTCCCCCAACATTCATATTATATATGAAAGAGAGGTTTAGGGTTTAGGGTTTAGGTTTAGGATTGTCTGCATGCAGGCGAGGCTTGGGAGGCTGGACCATTATTTGATGAAGAGTCGGCCGACATTTCCCTGATAATCAGGACCCCAATAAGGTACCCTGATTTCGGACTCCCCCATTTCAAACCACGTGAGCAGCATCCCTAAACCCTAAACCCTAAACCCTAAACCCTGAACCCTAAACCCTAAACCCCAAACCATCCTGTGAACAGGAAGTTCTGCGGGCGGACGCGCGAGGAGGCGGACAGCCAATGGCCAGGCTCCGGATGCCTCGCCTGAGCCAAGGCCCACGAAAGAATTCTTGGGGGAGGGTTTGTGGGTTTGTGGGTTTGAGGGTTTAGGGTTTAGGGTTGTGGGTTTAGGTTTAGGGTTTTGGGGCAGCTCGAGAGTTAGGGGGTTTTGGGTTTGGGGTTTAGGGTTCGTTGATATGTGGCGAGGACAAAACATGGCAGTTGCTGGCGCGGTTTTCATGATGAGATGCCAGGCGCCACCAGTGCTCCTGACATGAAGCATCTCGAGGACAAGATGCACACGCTGAGGCAGGCGTTGAGGTGGATCTCATTCGGCTGCAGCCGCTGTTCCGCCATGCACTGAAGCCTGGGACGGAAGTTCAAGGCTTCAGTCCAAACCCGCTTTGGGGAGCAAAGTGACACAAAGCGACACAACGAGACGGTCAATTCCGACGGCGAGGGACTGTTTTGCCTGCAAATCTTTTAGGCATTCTTGCTTCGTGGTGCTGTGAAACAGAGATATGTGGCTATGGAACTCAGATAGACAAGGCCTTGGGGCATCTTGGGTCCAAACGTGCAAGGGAGCCAAACATGTGAAACCAACAGAGGTATCGACCACACCGATGCATTCTTTCAATCTTTCCCACGTGGTGTATTGGATGCTGACATTTCAGGGCGCGTCGAAGGTGTGGCAGTCGGAAGGTACGCGTGCCCGTTGCTGGCCAGTCTCAGGAACGCCCAGGAAGTGAGGTCCCTAACGTAGCGGACGGTCACAACCACCAGCCTATCCGGCCGGCCCTTGAGTTCGGGGGGACGGGCCTCGTCTATCGCAAGTTGCCTTGCAGAGTCCACTCGTGCTCTTTGATATGCCTAGCTGCAACAGCACCGCCAGCTTCGGCCGCCGTGCAGCACGCAAGGCGACGAGAGCCTGCCGGAAGGAGCTGTGGACGCAGGCAAGAAGATGCAGCTACGCTCCCCTGCCACCACTTTCTCCCACCAGGTCCTCGAACCAACAATAACACCAGCACCGCCAACAACGAGAAAGGAACATAAGACCATGACCCACAAGTCTGAATCAAGTCGCGACCTGTTCTATGCGCCCGCGCTCCGCGTTCTCGCCTCCCCCCCCCTACCCCAAACCCCGCACAAGCCCAAACCCTGAACCCTAAACTAAACCCTCCATGAACTACAGGGGCAAGGGGGAAAACCCTGAAACCAAAACCTAAACCCAAAACCCAGCATGAACCACAGGGGGGGATACCATGGGGAGGAGCAGGGGTCAGGGGGGGGGGGGGGGGACATGAATGCTAATATGAAGAAGTGAGGCCTTCCCAAGATATGCCCCAGAGTCCAGGGAGCCCTGCCGGGATTTTTCTTCAGAGAGATGCAGACCTACCGCCTACTGCCCCAGATGCCTTGGTGGCACGTCGGGGCTGAGAAAAGCGTGAAGCATTTTCCTTGAGGAATCGCTGCCTGGGATCAACAAGTCAAGTAGGGGAGGTCAGGGCTGCGGACAGAAGAAACAGAAGTCTGAACAAGCCTAGGTGGGGGTTTACGATATTAGGGGTACCTTATTGGGGCCCTTATTATACGGGGCATCCTGCCATTTGGGGCTCCCCTCTTTTCGTAAAGCCCAAGGTTACTTCCAGTACCGAACCTGCTGTGGACATGCCCTCTTGGCGTATTGCAAGTTCGCTCGTTGCTGGAGAGCAGCACTGCTCCTGCGCACGTGGTCTTTGACATACTCTCGGATTGTCGTAGCCACTATGAATGGAGCCAGCAGCACGACAAACACGGGGTCTGCGGCTTCCTATTTAAAGGGTGTGATTTGCTATGGCCTTGCTGTCTGTCACAGCGGGCCTCATTCTTCTCCATTTCTTCCTATCCTTGCTCTTGCCCCTAGGATTTAAAACCCAAAGCGGCTACTTCTTCTACACCTTGTTGAGTAATTACTCCTCTCTGTTCCAGGGTTGGGTTTTTGGCTTTGGGATGAAGAGTGGTGGGGCGGCGGGGTTGGGGGGGGGGGGGGGGTGGGGGGGGGGGGAAGGTGGCTGCTGCCTCTTTTCTGCCACACCACAGCTCAGATAAAAAACGTGCGCACACCCCTTGAGCCCGCGAAGCGCACGACAGGCAGAAACAGTCGACGAAGTAACTACGCCATGATCTTCAAACAATCTTACGTTAGCCCAACACCTTGGCCCCCCCTTCCTGAAGCCCTGCAGGAAACTAATAACTTAAGAAACTTCACAAGTAACCGACATGGGAGCTTAAACGCCTAGCACGCTGTCATGAGATATTTCAATATACGTCATGGGGTTTCAAGAGTTGCACAGGGTCAGAGGACTTCACCGGATCGGATTTCAAATTCGGTTTTTGCAGCCATGAGGGCAACCATGACTGGTCACAAGATTGCATATCAGCTCATGCAAAATTGAGTACGTCGTTTATTTCTTCTCTGCTTCCTTTCCTTCCTGTGTTCCGTACATTGCTTGCTACCTGATTCCTTCCTCTCTTCTCCTCCTTCAGACCCTCTTCAAAAAAAGGGAAACAGCAGGCTTCCAACTAACACGCATGGAAACCGGACCAAAAATACTTACAACGCGCACAAAGAGCAAACCAAGCCATTCTCTGAGACTGGCAGGTGGGTCCCCCCGAGATCTCAGGGCTTCTACGAGTACGTGAGAAAGTAAGCCTCTCTTGTAAGCACGGAAGAAGGGGAGTGAGAGGGTTTAGGGTTTAGAGTTTCGCCTGTAGGGCTTAGGCTTAGGGTTTAGGGCTAAGCCCAAAGCCATGCTTCCCATTTGACAGCTCCTCTGTCATCTGCAAGTCGCAGCAGCTCGTGCTCATCTGCCGGCATCGGCAGCGCATGGCGTGCAATCGACTGATTCGACCAGCCAAGGCCCCATCAAACACATGCTCCTTCTGATGCAGGCCTGTGGGGGCCCTAATTCGAACCCGAGGCTTCCGGTAGCAGGCATGATGTGCACCCTGAAGAGGTCGAAGCCTCTAACCTACCTGGAGATTCAGCGGATACAGTAAAACCTATTGGGGACCACATGAACCCTAAAAGGGTTCAGTGTCGATATGCTTTAATAGGAATTATAGCAGTATAGAGTACATAACCCCATCTGTGATGTGGTCAAACTGGAACATGGCAGGCATGGAGATGCTGTGAGACCTTGAGCCTCCTGAGCTCGGGGTTTAGGGATTAGGGCTCAGCTTTTGAGATGTCACGACAGCAAGAGCTCGACTGCCGGCTGAACATCCTACTCCCGATCCTTCTCCACAAACGCCCGCACCTTTACAAGTCCTTCATAGTTTCTCACCTCTTGCACGGTGCCAATCACAGAGCAAACAAACAACAAGCTTGCAGAGTCGAGCCAAGCCAAAGTGTTTATCTTGGACCCGGGAAAGGACACCAAAATTGCAGGACCCGATTCGACCACAAGCACGTAGATCCGACAAGCCCGTCTCGCCACACCCATAGCACCTTGCGCACCGTTTCGAAAAGCTCGGTGTCGCAGCCCAGCATCATCTCGTGCAGCCACATGTCATCCTCGGAGGTCGTCGATTCCGGCCGGTTGTGGTTGAGGGTTTAGGGTTTAGGGTTTAGGGTTTTAGGGTTTTAGGGTTTAAGGATACCTTCTTGGGGTTTCGACTACAAAAGAGGATCCTACTAGTTGGGGACCTATTTTAGGGGCCCCTTGTTTTCCTAAACCCCCCGTTTGGGAATGCTTGGGACACGCCAATGTCCGATGGCCATCAGCAGTGGCTGACGTTGGAGATTTCTAGCTTTCATGCGCGAGTCCGGCCTGCCTAAGCATGCCTACCTCTGCGAGGGACTAGGGTTTAGGGTTTAGGGTTCAGGGTTTAGGGTTTAGGGTGTAGGGTTTAGGGGAGCATGCACACTGACTAGCAGGTCTAGCACTTTGAGCACCTGGTTTCTGCCGCCTGGCAGCTTGGCGCCGTGCAAGCAGTTCGGGCTTCGGGCTTAGGAGTCAGAGTATAGGAGGGTCATGGCGCCAAACTGCATCCACGTTATTCCACGTCGGGTGAAACTCGGTGTCCCAGTGCTTGTGGTAAACACCTCGAAGTGGGGTCGGATGCCTCTTTGGGTAGTCTTTTGCTCTGGTCAGTTTGTGGCCGCACCCCGCGGGCCGAAGGGCGCGCATCTTGTCTTAGAAGAAACTACGAGTAACACCCGAAGGTTAACCAAAAAGACTGCCCTGTAGAATCGGGCTTAGAAAAGGCCCTGCGTGGCAGTTCCAGGCACACTGACGAGACCATCCAGGATTGCTTTCTTTCTCTGCTGGAACTCTTCCTCGGTGATCAGGTCTTGCTGCCGCATCTTTTGCAGTTCTGCCAGCTTCTCCGAGCTTGAGGATTCCGCCCCGGACGCGGAAGTCATCTTCTGCTGCTTCGGGGCTCGTTTTTCGGGGTTGGCCTTTGCCCACTGCTGCTGCCTCCTCAGCGCCTCCGCAAAAAGCGTAGGAGAGGGCATCTCCAAACGTTTAGTCTCCGCAACCTGGCTGGCCATCGATCCAATGATGTCACCAGAAACCAGCTTCCCATTAACGCGAACCGTTGGGTCCTTTACGTGCCGATGGATAATGTCGCCTTCCACCCCCTTGCCCTGGATATGAAGACCAGGCACCGGCGGGGTGAAGCGCGCTTGGCAACACCCAGTGACGCCCTGCTGGTGCCTTGCAAAGACGTTGTCCTCGACAACCACGTCTGAAATGTCAGTCAGAGGGTACACTTTGTCAACATGGTTTCTCCGCAGCTTAAACGTCGGCATCTCGGCTGGCCGGTCATACATCTTGCCCCCGCCAGCCTGGTTGATGCCCTCAGCATCCTGGAGGTCGTTGCCTTCTTCCTGGATGCCGTTGCCTTCTTCCTGGGCGTTGCTGCTTTCAATTTCTTTGCCGTCCTCTTTCTCCAAGGTCTCGGGTGACCAGAAGACTATTGCAAGGTGCCGTGGGAAGATGAGAAACCAGGTGCCAGCTGCAACCACCGCTTCTCGAGTCGCCTTCTTCGCGCAATCTCCTAGGATGGCCCTTAGGGCTTAGGCTTTAGGGTTTAGGGTTTCGGGTTTAGGGTTTAGGGTCTTGAAAAATATGAAATATCCCACAAGGGCCTACCGAGTCTCCCTTGTCAGAGTAGGCATCACAGAGGAGCCAGGCATGGCAGGGGCAGCAGAGGACCCAGCAAGGGACGCAAGCGGGGCCCGGGACTTGAGCGCAGGAGGCCATGAACTTCTCGTGGCCTAGTTCATGGCTGAGGGTTTAGGGTTTAGGGTTTCCGGTTTAGGGTTTAGGGTTTAAGTACCCTTAAAAATGTAAAATGGCACCCAACTATGACCAAGTGGCCCCGCATCCACACCTCCCGGGTCCTCCAGTCCATGCGCCCAAATGCAACCGTGTCGCCAAGCTCCTTACTTCTCCAAAAACCAAGGAGATAAAAAGGTTCAACTTTATTGTTCCTACTAAGTAAGGGAGCCCAAAAAGTTGAAAGTTCAACCCTAAGCAAGGCTCTTTCAGCACATTGTCCGTGGAGATGAACTGCTTCAAACCCGGATGCAGCTCCGTGGGATCCATGGCAGTGGTTGCAGGGTTTTTTTCCCACCCATTTCGCAAGCGTTTCAGGGGTTTAGGGTTTAGGGTTTAGGGTTTAGGGTTTAGGGTTTAGGGTTTGGGGATAGCTCTTGTCCCACGTCCACGTCCCAAGTCCAGTTTCAAGCCGCACTCAATCAGAATAAGGGTCTTGAGGGCAGTCATTGATAAAGATGTTTAGGGCTGAGTACAACGTGGCAATGAAGCAGATATGACTCTGTCCCTGTCTTCTGCTCTTGCAGAACAACGTTTGCTTCGGAAAATCTGCGAGCCGACGGAGCGTCTCCAGCAAAAGGCGACGGATTCTTCCCTCCCGAACGACTGGGGGTTGCTTCTGCCAGACAATTCAGCAACCCTGCAATCCCTGCACCTGAAGCACCCCTGAATTCCGCGCCAGCGACTTCCGAAGTCCATCTCAGATCGATTCAGCTCACGGCAATTCCAGCTTGGATTCGGTCCAGCTCGTGATCCGCACGCCTGGCTGAAATCTTTCTCAAAAGGAAGCTGTGCAAAGAGCACGTGATTCTCCATGTCCAGATCCACTTCATCCGACTCCGACACGCTGAAATGGGACTTTACGAAATCAAGGGACCCTAAGATGGACTTTCTGATAGGTAAAGGATTCCCTTCTAATAAGGAGGAAAGGCACCCCGAAATATGGTAACCCCCATATGTATACTAACAGTCCTCAATAGGGAGGTCTAGGGTTCCCTTCTTATAAGGACGCCAAAAAAAGGTACCCCGAATGTCGGAAACCCCATACCCCTAAACCCTACACCCATAAGGGTGTTTCCCAAAATAGGGGTACCCCTTTTTTATACCCCAGATGAATAGGGCCCCAAAATGGTACCCCGAATTTCGAAACCCCCTATCCCTAAACCCTAAACCCTAAACCCGCTGAAATCGACGCACTTGAACCCGCTGCCCGAGAGCCATAACGGCCTCCGCCAATGCAGCAAGTTGCGGAAGATCTGGCCTTTGGCTTCTGAAAGGGTTTAGGGTTTAGGGTTCGGGTTTACGTTGGTAGAAACGGGTTGCCACTGGTTGCCGTGACCTTGTTATCCCAAGGCGGCTGGCGCAGCTCTAAGTGCGCTAAGTGAGGGCAAGCAGATCAGATTTCCTTGTCCGTCCAATTCGTGCCACCACATGGGGGGTTTCCGAACATAGGGGTACCCCGCTCAGGGGTCCCTTTAAGGGGAATCTGTTCTATTTGGGGTATAAAAGGGGTACCCCTATGTTCGGAAACCCCGACATGCCACCACGGCCTTCGAAAACTGAAGGAGGGGATGGTCAAGTAGGGTTTAGGGTTTGGGGTTTGGGGTTTGGGGTTTAGGGTTTAGGGTTTAGGGTTTAGGGTTTAGGATGGTCAAGTTGTCAAGGCTCCCACCGAGAGGGAGCGATGCTCGAGGCAGCACTCCAGGGGACAACCTCAGGAAGAGATGGGTATTTCCCCAAACAGGGGCACCCCTTGTGTGCCCTTAAACAGAACAGAATCCCCTCAAAGGGATGCCAACAAGGGCACCCCCTTTTGTCGGACACCCGCAAATCTCAGGAAATCTCTGAATGACGAGATGACTGGACCATGAATCGCTAAAAGAGGCGCCCTAAACCCTAAGCCCTAAACCCTAAACCCTGAACCCTAAACCCATTTTTTTGAACCCAGAATCCTGAAGCTGGGAAAGGCCTTCGACCAACTTTCTGCCTAGGCAACCCGAAACCCAAGCCGAAGATGAAGGCCTGGGCCCCGGGCGTCTGGGACGAGCCGGTGCTGCTCCTCGCTCTTCCAAACTGGGTGAATGGACAGCTTAGAGCCTGAAACTCTTGGGCAGCTTCCAGAATCGGATATAAGGGGTCCCAATAAGAAGAATAGGGTTGCGGGAGTTCTTGTAGTATATTTATATAGGGACCGCAAGGGGATACTCTTCGTAAGCTTCCGAACCCTATATTCGTTGGCGGTGCCACTGCTACCACTTACTCCTCGCATTGGGGCCAACCTGCTGGAAAGTGCAGACGTCAAGAGGGACTGCCAGCCCCCACCCCGACGCCCACGAGAGCTCGGTCCTTGGTATTGGAGATGAGCGTGTCGGTGGGCTTTCTGGCACGGCAAAATATCGAGTGTCGGCAGCCAGTAGGTCGAATTGTGTGGGGAATTGCGTGTATGCAGCGCGTGACACTGCTTCATCGAGAGCCTAAACTGCTCAAACCAGTCGCACGGCCCTTGCGCATGGGACAGGCTCTTGACGGCGGAGTGCTGAGTCGTAAGGGTCTCTCTTTACAAATTTATTGAGTCTCGACATGCTTTGACCCTAGCCATTTGCTCAGACAGGGGGTAGGATTAGGGGGACCCTTGGGACATAGACCCTCTGAATAAGGTCCCTGTTCAAGAGAGCCCCTATTAAGGGTCCCCCTTATCCTACCTACTATGTCAGACCTCACGGCACGACAGTGTGCCTACGATCATCGTCGCGGCCTCGCAGCAAAGTCGCTCCATGTCACGCTCAACGACTCAATGGCAAAACAGGTGAGCTGATCCCTAAACCCTAAACCCTAAACCCTAAACCCTAATCCCACTTACATCCACTTACAATGCTTGACCCAACCCTTGGGGTGAAACCCATGCTTCAACCCAGAAGCTGACCGTGGGTGGCCGTGAAAGCTGGAATTTTCCCCCCGCTAAGCCCTAAACCCCAAACCCCAAACCCCAAACCCCAAACCCTAAACCCTAAACCTTCCACGAACATGAAAGCTGGGAGCTTGGGAGATGGAGATGACAGGTGGCATGCCTTCTTCTTCGCGCGGCGCTTCCACGGCACCGTGGGCATGCGAGCTTTGACCTGGCTTTGTGTTGGCTTGAACAAATTCAGGGTTTAGGGTTTAGGGTTTAGGGTTTAGCGTGTTTTTTGGGACCGTCTCAGCTGATGCTGCAGAAAGAGTTATGTCTTATGCATGCGGAAGTAGTTTGGAACCATCCTGCCACGAGGTGGTCTTGTGAAATTCCAAGACCCCTAAGTTGTCTCTTCGTGCTCGATCGGTCTTGCAGTGATCCGACAGGGGAGCAGCAGCCTGTGAACCCTAAATCTTGACCCCTAAACCCTAAACCCTAAACCCTAAACCCTAAACCCTAAACCCTAAACCCTAAAGGGGAGGGGGACTGCAGTGCGACTTGCCCTCCTAGGCGCCTGGCGAAGCCTCTAACCCAGCACTACTGGCTGGCACCACAAGCAAGCTGCACGTGTCGCGGCCACCCTACTGGCACAACTTGAGCCCCAAACCCTAAACCCTAAACCCTAAACCCTAAACCCTAAACCCTAAACCCTAAACCCTAAACCCTAAACCCTAAACCCTCAATTAAATTACGTAGAAGCTTCAGAGAATCCGTGGGCTGGCCGCAGATTGGGGCCCCTGCACGGCTGCTCATCTCGGAGGCGGAGCTGAATATACTTCGGGTTGCGGCCTCGTTTTCATCGCGCACACTCGGACAAGCCAGGCGAGGCACACGCTGAAGCTGAGGCTGGAGGAGGGTTTGGAATTGAGCTCTCAGAGTTTTGCAAATCGTGCACGTGACATGGCTTTGGGAGTTTGGGTTAGAGGGCGATGTGGAATGTTGGGGGGGGCAAGGGCCGGGAAGGGAAACGCAGATCTCCATGAACTAGATGCACCTCGCTGTGGGGCTGTACTTCAGTGTATCGACTTCCTTAGGCTTGTGCGGCACCCCTTTTTTTGCACAGGCACTCAAACGCAAAACGTAGCAAGAATTGGGACCAGGTGGTCCTGTCCATTGCTGGCCGCCAGATCTTCCTGTCAAATGACAATCCGACGTTCTCCGGTCTTTTTTTTGGGCACCTTAAGTTCAAACCATGCTTTCCTAAGTGCGGACAAGTTGCTGGCAGGTCCCCGCGATCATTTGCAAGCATTTCAGCCCCAAACTCCAGAAAGAGCTGAGTCAACTCTCCGTCACCCAACATGGCTGCAATTGCTAAGGG
This sequence comes from Symbiodinium natans, assembly GCA_905221605.1. Taxonomy (NCBI): domain Eukaryota; class Dinophyceae; order Suessiales; family Symbiodiniaceae; genus Symbiodinium; species Symbiodinium natans. Next base: position 167,461 of record CAJNDS010001757.1, read on the forward strand.
TGTGATGCCAGGTAGGGCTGCCACCCGCCTGGTAGTTAATGAGCCGGAGGCCTGGCCCAAGCCAGTGCGCGCACGCGCTGCCAAGGTAAGCACCTGGTACTTTCCACTGGGACGTGCACGCATGTCGATGTCAGCACGCCAAGCCAGCAGCAAGCGGGCGGTCTTTGCCGAATACCTGTTGCAATGCCGGGCAAAGCCGGCGACACCGTGCAAAGGGCCATAGCCGGCTCCACTGAGCTCGGGGTTCGGGTCACAAAGCGCCTCAAGCATTGCAGCCACCGTGTCCGTGTCAGCCGAGGACGACGCCCCGGTAAGCGGCGCCAAGCCGAGAGGTACGCACGTGGAGTGTAAGTCGGCCTTAGCCTCCACCAGCACCTGCACATGCAGCGCGGACCGAACGTAGAAGGCACAGTTCAGCCCGCTGCGGTCTCTTGCATTTACATCCGCCCGAAGCTCCAGCAGGGTTGAGAGCACCTCTGGCTTCTGATGCGATTTCGCCGCTACCATGAGCAGCGTCTGACTGTCGTAGAATCCCAGCTCGCTCAAGCCAGAGACACGGTGGTTGATGTCGGCCCTGCGCCATATAAGCCTGGCCAGCATGCGAGTGTCCCCAGCAAGCACGGCACACAAGGCCCCGCTGGCGGTCTGGTCGAAGAGCGCCTCATGCGAAGCAGTCTCCAATCTAACGTCACTAGCAGGAAGCGCAACCAATCTAACGTCACTAGCAGGAAGCGTAACCGATGGTGCGAACATGAGCCGACTGTAAGAAACAACTTGGTCCAATCTCCAACTCCAAACCTCTCTGCCCATCAGATGAGTAAACGCCCTCGACCACCCACTCCCAATGTGGGAGTGCGTAAACACGGGACCCCGAATATGTATCAACAGGACCCTCTGCTAACGAGGTATCCCAAGAAGGGACCCCTAATATGTCCCAAACTAATCGGACCCCCTTCCATTAAGGACCCCCCAAAAAAGTACCCGTAAACCCTAAACCCTAAACCCTAAACCCTAAACCCTAAACCCTAAACCCTAAACCCTAAACCCTAAACCCTAAACCCTAAACCCTACTCTCGGAAACCCCCATATCTTGCTCCAGCCATGGCCCAGGGGCATCTTGGAAGCTCGGAAAGCGAAAGCTCTCCAAAAATCCTTGAAGCTTGGGGGGGCGGGGGAGGGGTAGGGTTGTTTTAGGGTTTAGGGTTCAGGGTTCAGGGTTTAGGGTGTAGGGCATAGGGTGTAGGGTTTGGGAGGGGAGGGGGGGCGACGGAGTCATTGAAAGTTCGTTCCATGCACATGTTCGGGCTCAAAAGGCAAACCGAAGCCGCTACATTCACAAGGGGCTTGCGCATTGAAGCTGTGGTTCGGCCTCAGGTTTCCCGGAGCCTGAACACTCGAAACCGTGAAATCCCTAAACCCCTGAAGAATATATCATGCAGAAGAAGCTACCAGGATCAAACCGGAATGAAAACCTGTCCGACATGCTGAATGGCAAAGGATAGCATAGCAGCCGTGGTAGCAGTAGACGAGTACTGGCGGTCTTGTAGGTATTCACCACTACAGTTATTACTAGAGCTCGCCTAAAAGCCATGAAGAATTTGCAAGTGCACCACTACACACCACCAGGGCGTCAGGTACTGCATCTTTCTTGGCAACCCCCCTCAACTCTAAACCCTAAACCCTAAACCCTAAACCCCTAAACCCTAAACCCTAAACCCCTAAACCCTAAACCCTAAACCCTAAACCCTAAACCCTAAACCCTAAACCATTGAATTCAAGGAGCCCACCAGATCCCAGGGAAGGGTCGGCCGGCCAAGGAGCTTCGCTCGGTAGGCCACGTAGAAACCTGAGCTTCAGGAAACGCGTGCCAGCAGGAGGGGGGGGGGGGGTTAGGGTTTAGGGTTTAGGGTTTAGGGTTTGGGGTTTGGGGTTTGGGGTTTGGGGTTTGGGGTTTGGGGTTTGGGGTTTGGGGTTTAGAGTTTATGGTTTCGGCTCTCACACTCGCACAAGGCAAGCAAGGATTCGGTCGGAAGGTCCACTCACTGCGGAAATTCATCGGGATTCCCTGTCTCACGAAAGGAAACAGCAAAGATAACTCGCAAGCATGCCAACATGTCAAGTAGGAATCCATTCGATGTACCTAAACTTCCTGGCCACACAGTAGCATTGACCGTGCACAGCCCGCTCCACACTTAGGGATCAGACATACGATGACGAGATCTTCGTCCACTCGCCACTAGAACACTCCCCTTCACCCACCCATGAGTGCCGACCAGACTAATATACCCATGTTTGAAAAAGGGGTACGGGGGGCCAACGAAGTTAGAGTTTAGGGTTTTAGGGCTTAGGGTCTAGGGAAGCTTGGGGGGTTTTGGTTTTTGGCGTCAGGGGTCAGGCCTTCAAAGTCTGAAAGGGATTTGGTGCTGTGCTCCGTGGCCACTTGCGTGCGCGCGGCTTGTCACCTGCCTTTGAGCTTTCTTGCAATCCCTGAAGTACTGCCGAAGATTTTGCTCGGCTCTATGCAAGAGGTGTTTAGGAATTGCGGACTGCCCGCTGACCCACCCGCTGCAAAGCCTCGAAAAGAAAATGCTTCTAGTGAGCATCTCGGCAACGGTAAAGACCAATGGGGCCCTCCATGCCTAGGTGCCGGATCTTGCTGTCCACGGCGACTTCGCTGAGCTTGACCACCACCGCCCGGTCGCTTTCGACGGTGAACTCGCCCTCTGCCACGGTGTTGTGCTGCCAGTCCAGAGGAAACATGAACTCAGCTTCCAGTGCAGAATGTACCAGTATGACGCTGGTGTCGGGCTTGTTGGAGAGCAGGTGGCACCAAAGCTCGGCACGGCACCATCCTTAACTCTGGGGGCAGATGTACAAGACACTGCACGAGAAAAAGGGTTTAGGGGTTTAGGGGTTTAGGGTTTAGGGTTTAGGGTGAGGAGGTTGAAGAAGACGGCAGCGTATGGCAGAATGTTCTCTCACAAGCCGGTGACGATTGATGGGGAGATTGCGGCTTGCGAGTGTCATGCCTGCTGCGTGTACTGGAGCTTTAGAGTTCATTGAAAGGATCGAGTTCCACCTAAGCATTTTCATGCTCAGCTTGCCCAATACGCGCGGTCTACCCCTCCAGGAAAACACCTCATTGTACACCCACCTTTGAAAGGGCGCATTAAAGCTGAGTGTGTCCACTTCTGTTACGATATATAGAGCAACTGTCACATGGCGACTGTGAATCAGTAAGCAATAGCCCAGTATAGGCTTGTGCGTGGCAACCGTCTGGCGGAGGACATTCAGAGGGAATCTCCATCGTTCGACCTGGAGCATGCGTTGTTCTTTTGCGTTTTGTCGTGCATTTTTCAGAGTCGTAGAGCATTCGTTGACATCTAGCAGGCACAACTTCTGGCAGTGAAGGGTGTGCAGCTTTGAGAAAGCGCCTTAACAAAAGACTCATGTGGGAGTCTACGAACATAAGGGACCCCCATTATAGATCCCCAAAAAGTAGGATCCCCTTATAGTAAGGACCCCAATAGGGTGCCCCTATTGTAAACCCACATGTGCTAAATCTCAACCCGGCATCCTCGACCTAGCCACGACGGATAGTTGCAGCGCGTGCCACGGGTCACGTGAGTCAACTCTGGCACCAAGGCCACAAACAAGTCAGAGGACTCCACGTAGGACGGGATGCTTTGAACAGCAAGGGCTGCCTTCGACTGTGCATCTTCGTTCACTCCTTCGTGCCGTGCGGTGAGCTGGGGGATGGCAAACCAGTCCAGAAAGAGAAATCCCTCTTGGACCTGCCTGCGGACAGCACCTGGTAGTTCGCACCTCCCCCGACCTTTGATGAGTGAGATCATGTCATTTTCGACGTGCACAGTTCCCTCGATGATACCGCAGAGGCTTTGCCGGAGAACTGCCATCTGCTTCCCATGTGGATCGGGATGCGTGGCCGCCAGCCACTGGTGAGACACGAAAATCACAAACATTCCTGCTGGGCTGTGACGACTTGTGTTGAGGGCTTCGTAGGTTCATTGGCATGCACAGGGGTGTGGACAACCTCAATACCATGACCCAAACCCAGAGACCTATAGAAGGCAAGCTCATGTTTGGAGGCCGCATTCCAAAACCAATTCTTGGCTCCACACCGCAACCCCTCCCAAAAGCAAGCTTTCGACGATCCCATCTCGACCTGCCTGGGTACCAAATGTGGAGCAAACCTTTTTGCTCCAGCACGTGGTGGGGCATCGGGGCTCCTTCCATATTCCTGAAGCTGTCCGAATCCCAAAGACATAACCCGACCACCGATCAGCTACGTCGACCGCTGACCACTGCCCATGCTTCCACAAAGTGACCGTAGCACAAAGGAAACCTAAACCCTAAACCCTAAAACCCAAAAAAAAACCTTGACTTAGCGTGCCAGAGCTGCAGGAAGTCTGACACCTGCAAGGGCCGATGCTTCCCGGCGTCTACAATACTTGGAGGTTCATGGTAGTTAGTAAGGGAATAGGGCTTAGGGTTTAGGGTTTGGGGTTACTTGGAGGTTCATGGTACTTACTAACCCAACTAGAACTGTTCTTATCACCGAATAACCTTATTAGGGGAGTTGAGGGCTCATAAGTGGGTTATAAGTACCGTTATGACTGGTTACTAAGTGCCATGAACCTCCAAGCATTCTACACACAGTTCAGGCTTAAGGAGCCGGGGCAATGTAAGAATGTTGCAGCGTTCCACTGAGCAAAGCAGTGACCGGGCACTGGCTACGAGCCTAAACCAACTTCGAGGGCGGCCCCCTAAACCCTAAACCCTAAACCCTAAACCCTAAACCCTAACACGGCTGCGCAGTGCTGCGAAGTTCGGAACTCCATGTTGCGGGTAGAAACTGCAGTTGCTCAGCATAATCTGAGCATTTTCTGACATTAGGAACTACGATCCCGAGGTGGGAGCCATGACAGAAGTTAAGCCGCGAAGGCACGGTTTAGAGCCTGGGGTTTAGGGTTTAGGGTTTAGGGTTTAGGGTTTAGGGTATAGGGTTTAGGGCTGCGGATTTTAGGGTTTAGGGTTCCTGCCTTCACCACATACATTGGAAACTTGCACTCGTGCACGAGCTGTATCTTGGCAGCATCCGGGCCACACAGGGCAGGGCCGGCCAGAGCATTCCCCATGGCGACTCAAGGATAGTCGCCCTTTCAGGAGCTGCCCTGAGGCCCTAAACCCGAAAAAAACCCTATACCCTAAGGCCCTAAGGAGGGAAGAGTGTTGCGTATGCGGCCTAGAAGCCCTGCAGTCCCTGAAGCCTTAAAACTTTCGAGGCCCAAGAGTGCCTGGCAAAGACCCCCTGGCTAGAAGGGCTCGGCCCTTTCTCTCCCGTGCACTTGAGCCGCAAACCAAGAATGACAGTCCAGGGATCTCCGGCTCTTGGGATTGGGAAGACTTGGGTGGTGCCCCCTGCGGCAGAATGAACACACGCACACACGCAACGTGCTTACAGGCACAAACGACCTATCTAGCAATGCTGCAGAAGCAGCAACTCGAGCTTCAGGGTGTCAACTGCCTCGCACCAACTGCTGACGATGAACCAGGATGAAAGACGTACAAAAAGGTATAAAACAACAAGATCAGTTTCTCCACCCACAGGGGCCACAGGGCTTTCGTCTGCCTTCCCAAATTCAAAGAGCCAACCCGAGAGAGAGAGAGAGAGATTGCATTGTTTGGGAAAAATGTGGGGCTCTCCGTCCCTGCCTCGGAGGCTGTGGCGCGAACCTTCAGTTGAGGGCGAACAAAAGGGGAAGCTACGATAGCTTGTCACTTAAGCTTACTAGGATGGCCCTCAAAACTCAAAACCCTCTGAATTAATATTCTTAAACCCTAAGCCCTAAACCCTAAACCTCTTCAAAGTATGCAATGTCCCCAGGGCCTACCGAGAGTACGAAAGCACGATGAACAGTTACGAAAGGCAGAGAGGAAAATATCACGTGGAAGCACCTAAGAGCAAGACAGGTTTAGGGTTTTGGGCTTCGGGTTTAGGGTTTCGGGGGTTATCATTGCAAGGAAACAAGCAAGATGCGGATTGGAAACAAGGGCGGCCGAATGTCTCAAACGACATACACATCGCCACACATGAAGCAGATGTCCAAGGTGCTGCAACAAAGCAGTCATTTAGAAACATAGAACCATCAATCTTCGAAGTTGGCGTGCTTCAGATGTAGCACTGTTTCGGGCGCATTCAAGATGGCATTTATTGTTTTTACTAGGAATGAGAATTATCACCACATCTAGAGTAAAATTTTGGGACTTTGCCCATGCATAATCAATGGGCTAAATCCAAAAACAGACGAGAGAAATTGGCGTGCGCACAGCTTGAAGCCATGACTTTTTTCTCTGTAACATAAACATGATACGGACTGCATCAAAAGGGTTTAGCGATTTTTGGGGGGAAGAGGGAAGGGGAGCAGGGGGGGAGGAGGGGCGGGTGGAGTGGGGGGGGAAGGGGAGAAGGGGGAGGGCGACTGCAACCGTCCGACGAGCAGGCGTTTGGGGTGGGCTCAGGGTTTAGGGCAGTTTAGGGTTTAGGGGGTTTAGGGTTTAGGGGGGGTTTAGGGTTTAGGGGGCCTTAGGGTTTAGGGTCCAGGGTTGAGGGCATCAGCTGTCGACGGTTGCTCGCTTGTGCGAGGCTTGCTAACTTCAAAATGGTCTCCACGCCCTTCGTCTGTGTCCCAGATCGGACGTGTTATGTTGCTGTCAGCAAACCTGCCTAATAAACCCTAAACCCTAAACCCTGAACCCTGAACCAGTCAACAAGTCAGCCCGACGGGTTTTGAGTTGGACGCAGAGCGAATCAAACCTCCATCAACAGCTTCGGGCCCCCTTGAAAAGACGCAACAACCCTCAAAGCCCTCAAGCTTCCGAAGAGGCTGAGCCTGCAAATCACGGTAGCTGGAGGAAACTGACCTGCAGCTGAGAGGGGGTACTTCAGCTTCAGATGGCTTTTCGAGCCCTGAGGCATCCGCGGTGTTCGTTTGGCACGGCGGGTGCTAGAATTCTTAGCGCTTCTTGAAACTCCCGAAGCTTGGCTCATCTAGGGCTTCTTTGATTCGTGCGCCGCCTGGGATTTCAAAAGGCTGGGGATTTCAGCAGGAGCAAAGGAAGTACGAGCTGAACGTTAAAGTGTCCAACCTCCCCGGTAAAAGCCCGGGGGCCCTCCTAGCCGAGATCTGCTTTTGGTATCAAGCAAGAAGCAACCATGCATTCGAGAGAAGCTCACTTCGTTCTGAAGGACCGGGCTCCAAGGATGTTTACTCAGTACCACGATGACACAGTCCTGAACCCCCCCTAAACCCTAAACCCTAAACCCTAAGCCCCTTCCACCCGAGTGCCGCCAGCGGGCTGCGACGAAGACTGGGAAGGTGCCGGGGAGGGCACGCGCTCCACCACGCGGGGCATGGCTACGGCCAAGTGCAAGAAATCTCCCGAATTACTCGAGGGCTTGGAAGCCTCGGAGCCTGCGAATGAGACAGTTAAAGTTTTCAGGCGCAGCAGGGTTTCCGAATGGAATGGCATTGAGGCTTATGAACCCCGGCGTGCCAATGCTCGCAGGGTCTTGCAGCTTGCCTGCGGTTTTCTGCAGCACATGGATGCTGAGCTTGAGCTGGGAGCGCACAAGCCAGAAGCATCACACGAAGACTCTTGCCATGCGATTCATTAGATGACTGCGCCGCCTTGGATCAGCAACCTCACCTCTCCGCGTCTGCTGAAAGCGACCTTTTTAAGGAACGCACCCCCAATTCGCTGAAGCAATCATTCGGCACGACCAGCAGGCATGTCCATGGCATTGCCAGGGATCGTCACTCCGCGCCAGTAGGGGGGCGAGGCAGGTGACGCCGGCGAGGTCGCGATCGAATCTGCATGCGACTCAGCTTGCTTTTCTTTGCTTGCTGATTTATGAGCACGGCTATGCGTGGACACTGCATGTACTACACTGTGCCATCACATGTCCGGGACAATGTCTACTATTTCCTTTGACATACTATGAAATTGCGAAGCACCGCTGCGGTGCAAAGGCGACCTACGAGTCAGCAAGCTAGGGGTGCTAGCTTCATCGATTCTGCAGTTTCGAGTGCCGCAAGCCACTCTTACACGGCTGCAATCCACAGTCCAACGCGACGAGTTCGCTGAGCTTAGGATTTGTCCTGACTATTCCCTGCAAGCTACGCGACATGAACAAGGCCCATAGTGACCCCCACCGCCTTCCGAGATGGCTCTGTGCGCCACCTGCCCAGATCGGCTCCAATCGGCTGAATTGGCCCTTAGGGTATTTAGGGTTTAAGGTTTAGGGTTTTAGGTTTACTGTAGGGTTTAAGGTTTACGGCTCAAGCTTTAGGTTTACATATAGCCTACCCCGGCAGCTACCACTTCGAAGCTGGTTTGAGGAGTCCAAGCCCTTCAGACCTATTTGGGGCTTTGGGGATTTGGAGGTCGTAACCCAGACCTCCACGTGCACCAGTGGGCAGGGTGTTGTGCGTGGGGCATAACCTACTTGTCCAGTAATTTGGGGGAATCAAAGGTTAACCTTTGGGATTCTGATAGCCAGCTTGGGGCTCTGGATGATGGTTCCCCCGAAATCTATCAAGTCAGCCATGCAGCACCGGGCAGCAGACGAAGCTCTCGGTTCTTTCGAGCAAGGCACTGAGACTGCGCAACGTCTCCGGCTGAAAGGGAAGCCCTGGCCTCCGGCCCAATGTACGAATGTGCGCGCTCACGGTCGCGCATGATCCTGGGATAGGGCAGTGATTGGGATGTTCCCCCTTACTTTCTGTCCTCAATAGCAATTATAATAGGGGATACTAGAATCCCCATTAAGGACTGTTAATAAAAGGGGACCATCCCAAGGCACTGTTTTGATTTTGGGGTGAAGGCGTCCGTGGTTGGCGCCCTCACAAGAAGCCTTGCACCTGCGGCAAGCTGCGACCCAGCCAAACATGTTTTGCAACAGGCTTGCAGAGACTTCTGCACAAGACGGCAAGCCGGAACCTTGAACCTTCCATGTGGCTTGTCCACGGAATAGGGCTTAGGAGTTTTGAGTTTCGCCACTCCTTCTCCGCCCTTAGGGTTTAGGGTTTAGGGTTTAGGGTTTAGGGTTTAGGGTTTAGGGTTTAGGGTTTAGGGTGTAGGGTGTAGGGTTTGGGGTTTGGGGTTTAGGGTTTAGGGTTTAGGGTTTAGGGTTTCACAACCCTAGGCCCCTCCTCCTAGCTCTATGTCCATGCCGTCGGGCAAAAGGTTTAAGCTTCCTCCACACCAGTTGCGGCCAAATATGAGGACGGAGAAGTCAAACCAACAAAGTCACATGCTAAGAGCTGCACGTCCTACATCCTGGACCCTCGGCAGCCTAAACCCGACTGCCCCCCCCCCCCTTCACACACACACATTAGACGTGGGATGTTCCCCCTTAAAACTGACAGTCCTCGAGAGGGATAAAAGGAACCCCCCAATATGCTCCCTACTAAGGAGCTGTTGGTATAAGGGGGAACCCTAAACCCTAAACCCTAAACCGACCCAACATTAGACAACCAAAACACGCCCACCAAACACGGGCCGAAGGCTCATCCCGAGGCCATGCACACTCTCCTCTACGAGGCTGGTGGAGTCCTGGCTTCGCTTTTGTGCCGCCCGCCCATATTGCCAGTACTATCTTCTTAGAGTATCGGTAGAGTAGCAAGAATTTTATATAAATATATATGTATATATATTGCCAGTACTCTCTTGTTATAGTATCAGAAGAGTAGAAAGAATTCTTTAATATGAAAGCACTGCCTAAATTCTTGTAGCAAGAATATTTTGTATATTCTAGGACTGCCTAAACAGTCAGGATGCGCTGGCTTAGTTTTGCGTTTGGCCGTGCAGGGGTTTTGAGGCTGGAATTGAGGTCCTGGGGACCTGCCAGGTTCAAGTCTGCGAGGAGCTTGCTGCTGGCTCTATTTCATGCTCGTTCCCGCATAGCTGAGAGCATGCTGCGTCGGGGGTTTAGGGTTTAGGGTTTAGGGTTTAGGGTTTAGGGATGTTTAGGGTTTAGGGTTTAGGGTTTCGGGTTCAGCCTTCTTCAGGGGCCTGTACCTTGGGGGTGCGCAGCCGCGCCTGTGAGAGCTCCAGGCCGCTGTCGATGCTCCCAGGCTCCGCTTTTTCTGGCAGGCTCGCAAGGGAAGTCGAGTGGGAGGGTTTACGGGCCCATTAATAAGGGGCTCGACTGCTGCCCTTTCTGCCCAGCCCATTAATAACCCCCCAATAAAAATTTCTCTCGAGTGTGACGCATTACCTGCTTGAAAAAAAAGACCTTTTTGCGTGCGGGATGTCCCCTTGAACTGTCCTGTCCCTTCGCAGAAAAACCGCTTGACATCGTGCTGCACCTCCTCATTCAGGAGTTCGAGGTGGGGCCTAAAATGAGGCCCTTGAACCCGAAATTAAGCCCCAAAATAGCTTCCACGCACCTGACAAGCGCTTCTGCACCTCGATGCGGCGTACGCCCAGCGCCAAACCTCGGCTGCTGATTCTGATGCCGTGCAAGGACGGCGGCTAGTGCCTCACAGTAGGACAAGCCTCATAGGAAATGCCCAGGCAGAGTTCTGTCCTCCTAAGAACGATGCTTGTACTTGAGCAAGTGTGAGGCTGAAAGGCTGGCTACAGTACGGCATGCTGTTGCCTAGCGCAGCCCTGATCTTCTCACTGCAGGCCTTTTTGGCACAAAAGGGCCCTGGGCCCTCGGCATCCAGGCAAAATGATTGGTCCTGGTCCCCTAAACACTAAACCCTAAACCCTAAGCCCCACCAAGCATCGATGGTCCTCAAACCCGGTGCTCCCGAGATTCAAGGTTTGTGTTCCCCACTTCGTCGGCAATCCTTGTGGCTCCTTTAGGGCTCCTTTAGGGCTCCTTTAGGGGCTCCTTTAAGGGCCCTAAACCCTAAACCCTAAACCCTCAACCCTCAACCCTAAACCCTAAACCCTAAACTCCTTTGGGGCTCCTTGAAGGCCTCAGGCACCCGGCGGGGGCTCTGAGTGGGACGTGTCTCTCCTGCGCTCGCCTTGGCCAAGGCCCAAGCAGAGGAGCAGCGTGCACCCGAGGGCGGCGGCCCCACAGCCTGACTGCCCTAAACCCTAAACCCTAAACCCTAAACCCTAGACCCGAAACCCTAAACCCTAAGCCCTAAACCCTAAACCCTACATCCTAAACCCTCCACGCCCTCCGCGCCCTCCGCGCCCTTGTCCAGGACACAGTGTGCTGATGCTAAGGGTGCATTGCGTCGAGGTTTAGGATTGAAGCTTAGGGTGTGGAGTTCAGCACTTCAAGTCCCGGATTCACTAGGCCAGCAGCATATTGAGGTAACAGGGAAATACCCACCCTTCCATCTATGAAACCTCGAAACATTCAAAAACATAACTTGCCGACCGAGAGTTGTGCCTGGGCTATATCTGTACATATAACCATATTAGGGCACTTAAGGGACTTATAAGTCGGTTGTATAAGTACAGTTGTAAATAACTACCACGAAGCTCCAAGTACTCACCCTACCCAAGATATGCCCCTACATGCCCCTACACTGGACAGACCCCAACACCGCTCCGCCCCAAACACCCCCAAACACCCCCAAACACCCCCAAACATCCCCAAACACCCCCAAACACCCCTCAGCCCCAAACACACCCCTCAGCCCCAAACACCCCTTAGGAAGCCCCCTCAGCCGCTAATGCCCCTCAGCCCTGAGCGCCCGAGCCCTAAGCGTTTCGCAGCCCTTCAGCCCTGAGCACCCCCAGCCCGAAGCACACCTGACCCCCAAACCCGAAGCACCCCCAGGCCCTAAGGTGAACTGCGAGGAGGGGCGCAAAATCTCCTCGGTCAGTGCGGGTTGGGGGTTGCCTCGTAAACCAAAACCATGTCGGACGCCACGGTCAAAGTTCTCCACATCCTTCTCGCCGCCATAAACCAGCACGGATTGGCAACTCCCTGTGGGAAAGTCCAGAGCGTACGGCACATGCACTGGGCCGAAAGCCACGAACGCCTGAAATTCAGGCTGTGGCGACATGCCTCCCGCCCCTATCCCAAGCAGGAAGGTAGGAAGAGAAAGGTGAGGACTCACCTCTCTCTTTGCGCCGCACGTAGAAGGGGGAGGATGTGCAATGTGTACGTGGCGGTGGTCCAATCACGGTTCTCAGGGGGTAGGGGCAAGGGTGCGGGGGCAGCGGCGAGGGGGGGGGGGGGGGGGGGGCAGCAAGGATAGTGCGGGTCGGAGTATGCGCTGAATTAAAAACAGTCCAGTACCAGAACAGCGGAGGGGGGGGGGGGGACGGAGCCCTTAAAACACTCCATTGCTGGGGGGTCGGAAGGGAAGTGGGGGCAAGGGGGCCCTTCGCAACTGGGGCGGAGGGGGGTTGGGGGGGCAGGCACCAAGGTGGGGGCCAGGGCGCAGGGGCAGGGAGGGCGGGGGGGGGCGGGTTGTTATCTGTTGCCTCATATACTTTTTCAGGCAGCTGTCGCCTGATAAACCTGATCCGAAGCTCCCAGGATGCGCTATTCGGGCCCTAGAATCCCCACAATCAACCCTGTTAAGGGCCTTTTTAAAGGGTTATTGGGTATATGGCCCGTCCTGGTCAAGCTCAGGCTATCAGTCTGTATCTGTAGAGACAGTAGTATCACCTTTGGGCAGCTGGGATTTGACCCGATGTGGAAGGAAGCTATAAGATTAGGCCTCGCATGAGCCATGTGTCTTGTTGCATTCCGGGCGCAAAGAAACGGTGTCACAGGAGCGACGGCAAACAGCATTGCCCCTGCATAGCTGCCCACCATGCCTGCATGACACACACTAGCGGGATCAAGCTATCTTCCCAATTCAAGTCAAACCGCACTATCACAATTTTCTTGCCTGCCTCCGTACCTTACCTTCTGCAAGGAGTGCGGCGTTTGGACTGCGGTGGCGTTCGCTAAGGCTGTCTCTCTTTTTGAGTGCTACGGCGGACTGCGTGCTTGCACATTCTGAGCGCTGCGTAAGCAAAACATGATCACACGAGACGGCCTTTGAAGGCTTTAGACAAAGCTCGTAGACTCGGCCTACATTGGAATTCTCCCCCCTTATGCCAGCAGCTCCTTCATAGGGATTAGAGACCCCGATTACAATCCCTATTAAGCCCTAAACCCTAAGCCCTAAACCCTAAACCCTGAACCCAAGGGCTGTTAGTGTAAGGAAAGTAAGACCTGCCAGGCCAGGCCTATGGCACAGCCCAGCATCTCTGAGATGCCCATGATCTGGAGCAAGGCAGATGCAACTTTGGGTTCAGGGTTTAGGGTTTAGGGTTTAGGGTTTAGGGTTTAGGGTTTAGGGTTTAGGGTCACAAAGTACAACATCTGCGGGTTTTCGAAAATAAGGGAATCCTAATAGAGTCCCCCCGAAGTAGTAGGCTTCCCTCATAACAAGGACCGCAAGAAGGTAACCCCAGAAGGTAACCCCCTGATTTCGGAAACCCCCATATGCAGGCGCAGGTGTAGGGCCACTTACAGAGCACCCTCAACCCAAGATGCAGAAGAACACCCTGGACCCTTTTCCATCTGGGCTAAACCCTAAAACCTAAACCCTAAACCCTAAACCCTAAAACCTAAACCCTAAACCCTACGCCAAGAAGAGCCAACAGAAACCCCCAGGTTCCAGAAGTAGCCCCGTCTGCTGAGTCTTCAGAGAACTTCTGAATCTTTCAAGAAGCTCCCTGCCTTTCCACCTTTCGACCTCCAAGCCGCCGGGTTTAGGGTTTAGGGTTTAGGGTTTAGGGTTTAGGGTTTAGGGTTTAGGAGCCCTCAATAACATCCCCAAACGGAACAAACGCTGCAGCACTTGCCGGAGCATGGCAGAGCTGGCCTGCCCCGAGGTCTCCACGTCATTGACGCCTGTCAGGCACTCCATGAGCACCACCTTGTCACGGGGGGTTGTGCGGCCCATGCGTTCAAGATGACTATATCGGCCTAAGGCTTGAAGCTTGACGCGCGGCCGGGGGGCAGAAATGCTACAGTATGAGGCTGTGGTGCATTTCGCTACACGCAATGTGCCGAGTCAAGCTCCATCGACCACCCGGAAGCTATGATGTTTCAACTCGGCATGAATTCACTCTGTTTCAGTGCTGACTTGGGCGGCTGGGCAGTTGGACACCTGCTTGGATGGAAGTTTGGCTGAAGCTGAAGCCGAACAACCTCAATTCCAACTCACAGCACATCATCATGGCACATCGCACCTGCGAAGCATTGGCCATCGAGAGGAACCTCTGTCAGCCCACAGAACCATGAGCGTGCCGGACCCTAACACACCCTACTGTAAGCCTCAAGCCCTAAAACCATGCTTCTCGGAATCCTGACATCTCGGAATCCTGACATCCTAAACCCTGGACCTTACCCAAGGCAACCGGGCAGCACCCACACACCAGCCACGAAGGCTGGGGGGACCATTTCTGGCAAGAAGGCCAGTGACCTGAGTGGAGGTCGCGCATGGGGCCCCAGGCCACGCAGTAGGGCATTGCACAACCCTAAACCCTAAACCCTAAACCCTTAACCCTTAACCCTAAGCCCTAAACCCTAAACCCTAAACCCTAAACCCGAAGCCCACCTAGGGACTTGGCATGAACAGCCAGGACATGCTCATGATGGCGTAGCTGACCAAGAGGTTCGTCGGCCGAGGCTGGTTGAAGCACCTTGCGACTTGCAGCTCTATTGAAAAAATAGAAACAACTCTGAAAACAATGTACGCATGCATGTGTATATATATATATATACATACACACGTTCTGTAACTTCTATGGACACGTGCTTCTGCAAAACCCCTCACAATGCACACGTTCTGTCATGGCCATGCCCAGCCCTGCCACAGTGAACCCGCTGAACCTTCCTGGCCTGGGCAGTGACGGCAAGACCAGCAGAAAGCACATGGCAACGAAAGCGCCAGACCCTGCACAGAGAGAGCCGGTCAAGCTTTCAGATGTCCAGATGCAACATGCGAGCCCCCTTAGGGACCCTTCTCTTCCTGAGCGAGCAACCTACGTCCCCGTGCTATTGCACTTTGGTGTAAAGCCTTGGGCCTTTGCTCATGTTCAAGTGCTCCTTAGCTTCGCATAGCTCGGATTGCCAGGGAAGAGTACCGAGGCATCGCACAAGAAGATTGGGATGGGCCTAACGACACACCCGTAGGCCTGTATGCCCCACGTGAACTGTCAGCTCGAAGTTCGCTTATCCGGCTGCCCCGAAACCGATCCTGAAGAGATTTCCAACGCCTAAGCCGTGCCTAGCACGGTGCCAACTGCATACGTCGGGAAGGCAAAGGTGGTGACCAGCGCTGCTGGAACTGCAGTGTTCAACCTGGAAACGAGCCATGGTGAGCCATAGTGAACACTTTGCAACGGACAGTGATTGGTTCTGCCGACAGGGCCTTTTCCGATGCATTCCCCTTGAAAGGCCTGAGAGTTGATGTTGGTGTAGGGGTGTGGGTGGTGGTGGATGGTGTGGATGTGCTGGTTTTTGTGGTATGGGTAAGGGGTGTGGATCTAGGTCTGAGTGCACGCGGGTGGTGTGGTTGGTAACTTGGGGTGGTGTGAATGATGTGGGTGGTGGTGCTGCGGGTGTGGTTCTGCGTGCATGTACATGTCTTGAGTTTAGGCTTGATGGCGTGGGCGCGGGCGGTGTGGGCGCAGATGGTGCGGCTGCTGCAGGCGGTCTGGATGCAGCGCGCTTCGGTGTCTGAGTGCAGCGGGCACATGAAAAAAACATTAAGGGAACAAACAAAGAAACAAAACAACCAGAGAAGCACCTGCGCATGAAGAAAGAACGGCCGAGAACAGGGTGCTAGAAAAGCACCCAAGGGACAAGGAGAATAAGGCAAACACACAGCCAGTCCAAGCACAACTCCTTTCTTCCTACAGTGTGTCTTCTTCACGTCAGAACAGCGTCTTATGAGGCTTCAAGAAGACCTCATGCATGGGAACAATCACCACTACGTGGACTCAGAGGCTTGAAGGCTCAGGCTGAAGTTCAGGCAGGTCGAAGGTGGCGATCCCCCGCTGTACTGATGTCAGCCATGAGCAAAACATGCTTGTCAAGCGTTTGGAAGCAGAATCGGCACTTCTGGAGCTGGGCATCCGGGCATGTTCCATTGCAGTTCTGTGCTGACCTGGGACTAACTTTCAAATCTAAATGTTAGACAGAGGTTGGGCAGCCAAAGTCTCAACAAACGGACGTGCGTGCGCCCAGGAATGCTGAAAGCTTGAAGGTAAACGTGTCCGTGTTGTGTCTCAGCCAGGTGGCTTGAAGCAAAGCAGCATGAGTTCGATCAAAAGCGGCGACTGAAAGGGCAGTACGTGCGGCGACATCTCATGCCGTCCGTTTGCTGAGTTTTACTTCAGCCTTCAGCAAAAGCACAATCCAAATCCTGAAAGTTCGACTGAACAAAGGTATGGCTGGGCTAGCCATCCAAAAACGTGGCAGCCTTCAAGGCACCCTTGCATGCGACTTTAGAGACATTGCTGCTGGGTCTAATGGTGTGGTCCAGAGACTTGGACGCCAAATGACCCCAATCACCGCCGTGATCCTTCCTGCAGACTTAGCCCAAACGTCAGGCCAAGCACCCGCAAATCCTAACCCACAAAGCCAAAACGAATGCCCATGCCTCTAAGCCCTAAGCCCTAAGCCCTAAGCCCTAAGCCCTAAACCCTAAACCCTAAACCCTAAACCCTAGACCATGGCAGTCACTGAGCTCCAGGCAAAGGCCCCCGACAAGATCCAGTCGATCCAGTGGATGCGTTTGAGTTGAAAAGAGCCCAGTACCTTGGGGACCAAATGACACCAAAAAATGGGGTCATAGGGCATCCTATACTACTGTAGTTCCTATTAAGGTATATGAACCATAAACCCTTTTATGGTTTGAGTTGAAAAGAGCCCAGTACCTGGCTTCTGCTGCGAGGTGGCGACCAAGGATGATTGGCAACTGCTGGAGCAGATTTAGGGTTTTAGGGTTTAGGATTTTAGGGTTTAGGGTTTAGGGTTTCATTGCCACAACATGCTGCAACCATCCTTCTCAACATCGGCTCTTGGCGATGGCCAAACATTTGGAGCGTGGCGGGGGGGGCGCACGGACTCACTAAGAGGAAAACTCATCCCGTTGCTGGGCGCGTGCATGGGCACAGCCAGTACCTCGTCACGTCGCCACATGCCGCCATACCCTAAACCCTAAACCCTAAACCCTAACCCCAAACCCTAAACTGGTAAGAGTGTTATTTTTTTGCTGCGGGTGCTTTCTTGTTGTATGGCTTTAAGAAGCGGGGGGGTTGGGGGGGCGCAGCCCCCCCCCCCATTTTCAAACCCAATGCTCGCATGATAGGCTTGGACAGGATTCATATGCTGAGAAGCGAGCTGGCACGGTTTTAAAGAGGAGGGGGTCGGGCGGGGTGCAGCCCTCCCCTCCACCGTTTGCAAACACAATGCTCGCATGATGGCCTTGGGAAGGATTCAGTGCTTTGAAAACGCTTGCACAGCTTAAAGGAGGGGGCGTTGGGGGCGGGGTTGGGGAGGAAATTGCAAAACAAATGACCTGGGGGGTGGGGAGGAAGGGGGGGGGGGGGCGCGTTTTTTTTTTTGCTGCGGGTGCGGGGGCGCTTTTCTTTTTAGCTGCGGGTGCGGGGGCGCGTTTTTTATTGCTGCGGCTGCGACACGCGCCAGGTCACTCACTCACCGGGGCGGCCCCCGAAAAAAACACCCACGGCAAAGAAGTACCCACAACAAAAAAAAACACGGGTTCCACCCCAAACCCTAAACTAAACCCTATCAACCCTAAGCCCCAAACCACAAAGCTGCAGGATGTGGCCATGTCGCACACCCAGTCAGGCTTTGGGCGCACGAGGTAGCAAAAGGCCAGCGCGCCCCCGAATAAGGAAACTCCGTCCTGGAAGCAACGTCCAAACGTCTCTGCGTACTCTGCGGTCACATGGGGATTTACGAATGAAAATAAGGGCAAGTAGTAAGTTGGACTGATGTGTAAGCTTGGAGCTCCATAAGCCCAGACAAAAACCCTCAAAGGCCGTACAAGCCACAGCTCTCAGGCCGCAGCCCAGCCCACAAAGTCATAGAGCGCGGCCGGAAGCACAAAACCTCCAGAGAAGTAGGGCATTCGGGATTTGTGCTAGCAAGCATTGGGATGACCCTGCACCATGTCCCTTCGGAGACGGGTCCTGCAACGATTGAAACTGACCAGGAGCCAGTGGCCAAAAAGCTCAGTATCTCAGCCGAGGAGCTGCAAACGTCAGCGCAGGTGCGCGCAGCCTGAATCGACGTCGAAACTCTTGTGAAAAAACACGCCAATGCACACAATGCACGCCAGACTCTGAGGGCTTGGCACCGCACTGCTGTGAGAGCCGTGTGAGGGCCCTCAAATCCCCCATGCAAAGCGCCTGGAGAGGTGCTCTTTCTCTGCTCTTCTCCAAAGCTCGACGCAAGGCAAGAGGAATCTCGCAGAGTATCCCGGGAGTGGCCCCCCCCCCCCCCCCCAAGGAGATTTCCGCAGAGAATCCCTGGAGCGCCCACCCCCAGACCCAGAGAATTTCGCAAATCTCAATGAAGTGCCCCCCACCCCCAGACATCCCTCAGAGCATCCTTTCCAGTGCCAGGAGAGCTTCAGGGTTGATAGGCGTTGGGACTGAAGTTCGAAGAGAGAAAACTCCACTTTCTTCTTTGGCTTCTGCCTCTGACGGTTTGACCATAACCTCCTGCCTGTTGCTTGTGCTACGTCGGGTTGGCTTGAACTTCTTTAGGCATGGGATGGTATAATGGTACAGGCCTGGCTGTGTACAACCACTTCTGAGGTCGGACGCAGAGCTCTGTAGTGGCCGAACCCTTTCTGTCTTGCCAGCGCCGGCATTGCAAACAGACCTTCTGAAGCAGGCCCACAAGACAAGGCAAGCCTTGAAGGTTCCATCTACATCGCGAGGGCCTTTCGAACCCTGAGCTTGGGCCTGTGCCTGGCTTCAGCTCACAGCTCCCAAATTCAGAACCCTGAGCCCCTCTGGGCCTTCAACCCCGGATTTTCACATGCCGAAGCTTCAAGCCAAGCCCAAAGGGCCCAAAACCCATGCGGCCTGGCCTGCGAATGCAGGGTCACGCACGGCCGCATAAAACCCAGGCCTGGTCGTCTCGGTTTTCTTCGGGCTGGGATGGGCCGGGCATGCTACTTGGGTTTCGTCCAGATTCATGTCTGATGTTGACACTTTGTCTTGCCTAGGCCCGACAGCCACCTTCTTCCCTTCTTGCGCCACGAAGGGAAAGTGAGAAAAGTTTGGTCTATCACACCTTGGCATCAAAGTCCTAGACATGGACAAGGCCTCTCGTAAATCCAACCAACTCCCGTGCCTGCAGCGACTGCCAGGGCATGAAAGGCCCATGTCTCCGCAGGGAAGCAGAAGGACAAGGCCTTGGTCGGCTCAGGGGTGTGACAGTTCCTTTACATCGGTTGGGCTACTCTCCTTCAGTTCCGGAGCACATCTCTGGCGCTGTCCCTCACCAGGGAGACCTGACCATAAGAATGGACCACCTCATGACAAAAGCTGAACCCTGAGCCCTTGGCAGATGCAGGAGCTCCCTTTTGTACAGCCTGCCGTGCTAGCGAGGTGCGACACTCGTCCTTGCGTTACGCACCGAGCACTGGGGGGGTCGATCAGCGTTCTCGCCAGCGGAACATTCGGCCAGGGCGATCTTTTCTTCAGACATTTGGGAGTTTAGGAATTATAGGGTTTAAAGGGTTTATAGGGTTTATAGGGCTTATAGGGTTTATGGGGTTTCTAGGGTTTCTAGGGTTTATAGGGTTTACAGGGTTTTTAGGGTTTCTAGGCTTTATAGGGGTTTAGGGTTTTTAGGGTTTAGGGTTTAGGGCAAAGGATAAGGGATGCCTCCTTAGTCTTTCAACTTCGAGGAGCGATCGACCCCCGCTGGCAGAGGCCCCAGGTCTGGACCGAATCGACGAAGGGGCGGGTTTAGGGTTTAGGGTTTAGGGTTTAGGGTTTAGGGTTTAGGGTTTAGGGTTTAGGGTTTAGGGTTTAGGGTTTAGGGTTTAGGGTTTAGGGTTTAGGGTTTAGGGCGTTAGGAGGTGCGCCAAACTGACCCGACCATGTCGGCACCAGGCTAATGTATACCAGGTTTGCCTATGATTCGCCGTGCCATAGGCCCTTTAACTTCCCCCGCTCCTCTTCACAGTGTCTTCGAATTTCGAGCCCCGGTGCAGAGCCTGGCAGCTCGCAAAACCCCGCATCCTGACGCTAAACTGGGCAGAGTGCTAACTAATGGCATTTACCTTGAAAGCCAGAAGGCTGTAATTATACCACCGAAGACCCCAAACAGCCGAAGACACGTCACAGAAACAGTGGAGACATCGGGAGACAAAGGGAGACGAAGGGAGACAAAGGGAGACGACCCTAAACCCCAAACCCCTAACCCCCTAAACGAGGAGCCGGCAAAGCCAGAGACATGAAGGACATAGGGAGACAAAGGGAGACAAGGAGCCTAGGAACCCGGCAACAGTCCTCAGAATGTCGGCAGTCCTTAAATGAATGTAGAACCCCAACAGTAGACTGTCTGGGGAATTATGGTATACAGTTTCAAACCTTGGGGGGTATGATAGCCTCTTATTTTGGGTAACGAAGCGTTTAAGGTAGACAGTCGTAGGGTCCAATTTCAGCCTGAAAGCAAGACTGAAGCCACATCTCATTCGATTCCTACCAACCTTACATCAAGGTATCTCATCTTCCCAAAGCAGCGGCGGCATCGTCCTAATAGGTGAGGCCTTTGTTCCTAGACTGCCACTCGACTTTTTGCCAGCTAACCTGCACCAGAACTCTTCTGCTGGCTTCCTACTGCTCCTCAGAGATCAGAGGCGGCTGGGGGTGCACGGGGCACGTCACCGGTAATCCAGTCACCGATGTCCTCGTTGACGCCACCGTTCCTTCAGCTCTTGCTTGCAGACAATGGGCAAGGTTTTTATTTGCCGGAGGTAGGGTTCAGGGTTTGGGGTTTAGGGTTTAGGGTTTTTGGGCAGGAGGTTGCAGGTTCATGAGGAACTTTGCCCAACTTGCCGGCGCAGCCTCGATTCCAAACGACCTAAGAGCTGTGTTCCAGGGGACCTCTCGAGTGACAGGTGCTGACCCCTTATGAAAACCAACGAGCAACATGAACCTCCAACGCATGCACCTATCGTGCAGACTGGTACGGCCTCATTAAGACCCGACTCCTTCTTCAGCATGCCCAGCGCAGATGCCGTGGGGACAACCGATTTTCGTTCGGTTTTGCAGGTGGGCGCATGTGTGCATTGCCTGGAAAAAAAAAGCCTCCAAACTAGTCGGAGCATGAAACTGCAGTACCAGCTGCTTGTGCCAGACCTAGCACCCGCATCCCGAACGCCAGCATTCCTGGAATTCTCTCCCAGCCTGCCCCACGTTCAGCAACAATTATAAGTACAAGCTAGGCTTTTTTCAACACCAGAGCTCTTAAAGTACAAGTTAGGCTTTTTTCAACACCAGAGCTCTTCTACGCCCGCCTGATCCTTACTTCACCCTAAACCAATTTGCCGTCGGAGCTGCGGGGCTTTCAAGTCGCAGCGCTGGCGCTCGACGTGGAAGTTCCAGTGGTAGCCTTGGGTTTCGGGGGGTCTAGGGTTGAGGGTTTAGGGTTTAGGGTTTAGGGTTTAGGGTTAAGGGTTTAGGGTTTAGGGTTAGGCTTGAGCGCATCGGGTTTTTAGTGGTTTTGGGGTTGTCTAGGCTTTCGGGACGTAGGGGTTCAGGACTGACTTGGGGACGCGCTACAAGGAAACGCCACTGGGGCAAACATGTGTCCTCATGCACGCTTCTTTCAAAACAGCGAAAACAGCATACTCACATCCGGCTTTTCTTCTCATTGAGAGACTAGGTGGCCCTTCCCTCCATGCCGAAAAACTTGGTGGTTTCAGCAGGTTTTACTGTATCACGACAAGCATGGGGAAACGCGCGCACAAGAATACAGGAGAATCGTTTTGTCTGACCACCGAGCATGTCCATCAGGCAAATGTCCATCGTCCATCCTACTGATCTGTTGTGACATAGAAGTCACTCATCTCAACACTCACCAAGGCAAGCCTGTGCAAAGCAAGCACAAACAGAATGTGTGCTGTCGAGCATTGTCTGAGGTCTGACCGCCAATGGTACATTTGCAAAAACGTACCCCCTACAAAACACGAGCACCCCAAATAGTTCTGTCAGGAAATGTGTGGCATGGCAGCCGACTCGAAACGGCATACCATGTCCCGTTCGAATAACGCTACGCAACTATTCACACATGGACTCCGTCACGCAGCTCCTTCGTCTGAGCCCGCGCTCCGCTGCCAGGACTTGAAAGTAACAGGGAAAACGCCCGGAAACCTCGCTGCCAGATCCGCGTGGATTCTCTTGCTGGGCGATGGGCAAAATCCTCTGGGCCTTGTTGGTTTCTTCACTGCTTTGACCAAGGAATTTCAAGGAGATTAGGGCCATCTGGTTCGAATTGATCGTGGCGTTGTTCTGGCGCGTCCCAGCAATCGTTCTGGCCCAGCGGACATTATCAGTGGTTCTGGCACAGATTGGCTGCAGCCACTTTCTCAACGTCAAGGTCGGGTACGAAATGACCCATCGCGGGCCCCAGCACTCCTGCACAACACGTCTGACGCAGACTGAGTCCATGTCACACTGGGCAAAGAAGACACAGCCTCCAAACCCCAAAATTCTGGTTTACATATCCACCTCCGAAGTTGGGGATTCCAGGTTGACGAGATGCTAAGGGAAAATGGCGTTCTGCACCGCTGCCGCTTTCTATGAAACGGATGGATTAGGGTTTCTTAGGGTTTAGGGTTTAGGGTTTAGGGTTTAGGGTATGTTCTGAATTGCTTCCATGCCGCACTTCGCATCAGCCGTGCACTTCCTCGGGCGTCGCTGGCTAGCTACACTGAACACCATGAGACCTTTCCGCCGACAAAGACCCGACATCTTGGTCTGCCAGGGCGACCTATTTGGGTTTAGGGTTTAGGGTTTAGGGTTTAGGGTTTAGGGTTGAGGGTTGAGGGTTGAGGGTTGAGGGTTGAGGGTTTAGGGGCAACATGGTGCAGTGCGGGAATTCACCCTCTGCCGGGATCCTGTAGCATCAGGCGGGCTATTTCGGCGAGATGAGACGGCGCTAGATCTTTGGCGCATCCGGGAATTGTTTAGGATGTTTGCAGGGGAGCCCGTCAGTTCAACGCTGGAGCTCTGCAAAAGAGCTTGATGGCATACCTTGACGCCCTACACGCCATCAGGAGCCCAAGCCAACAATTCTGAACCTCAAACTGGTTTGATAACCGACGCATGCACCAGACCGTCGCAACACTTTCCGAAAGCCGAGCATCTGTGCGCAGGTCAGGGGGTCCTTCACTCCATCCACTTCATTTATGTAGTCGCCGTAGAGCCAAGCCCCTCTCTTAGCATTGTGACCTGATTCTGGCCCGGAATGCTCTTGGAGACAACAGCTCATGGGTCCTGTTTCACTTATGGTCTACAAGCGTGCTCCCTGGTGAAACTGGATCATGCTGGCACACATGGCACGACTTCAACACAGTCTCCTGTGTGGCTCGGCATGCAGACTCACCGTTGCACGAGTATGCTCGAGACTCATGTTGGAACCTGTTGGGCAGAGACTCCTCTACAAAGGTGCGACATATTGGATATTTCCTGCGGCGACCCTCCTCAGGGGGCCAGTAGGGGTCTGGTTTACAGAGGAGCAAAGTTAGGCCCAACTGTCGAGAAACCGTACTTTTCAAAGCATGGATATTCCTCTCAGGAAAGCTCAAACCCCATCTCACCATGCCTGCGGCAGCCAACGCCTGCAAATACTGATTTCCTGAGCAGCTATGCTCTGGAGCTGAGAGGGTGGCAGGGTGGGTTTAGGGGCTTCAAGCGCTCCAAGGGTCCAGGATTCATGAGAGTTTCTTGCGTGATTTTACATCTGCGCATCTGGCATTTAACGACTGGGTTGGCCTGATGCTCTTTGCAAAAGGAACTCTACAAGATTGGCAGTGTCTCTTGGCGCAGTACAGGCGTTCGAAGATTCCGATCCGACTGATCCACAACACGTGCTGCTGACGAAGGCTTGCGGACTAGCACTTTTATCATGCACCTAGCAGGCAAGTGACAAAACCAAGAATCAGGAACGATAGCTGATAGCAAGTGGTAGTCGAGCCCTGTTTGGTCAGGCGTAACGGGGCATGCAAACCCCACCCAGCTCTGCACTCCGCACTTGTGCGACACACAGCTCTGGCCTCTTAAGCATCTTATGCCCTACCTTCAACCAGGCACTCAATTCTTGCCAAACCAGGGCACGATGAAGTGCGACCAGCTCGTCTCCTGTCAGGCTCTGAACGTTGCAGAATGTACTTGCCAGCTTTCCCATCTTTTGCAGCAGGCATCGCACCACTACTACTGCTTCCAAGGCCACCTCACACCCACAAGACCTCCCGAGGCCCAAGCAGGCCCCCCCAGCGATTAGGGTCGAACTACGCACACTCTCCACCTCCACTCAATGCCATCCTCACTCAAAGGCCCCAATACAGCCGCTCAAGAACCTGGCTCTATGTGTGCCTCCCACCATGTAAACCCGGCGTCCTGTGAGCTCCGGGGTGCCTGCGGGGACGACCACCGGTGGCACCGGCGCCGGGGGGGGCGGGGCCGGGACCGCCGCCTCCGCGTCCTGAGAGGCGAGCTCGGGGGCGACCACTCTCACGCCGACTGCGGTGCATGTGGCAAGCAAAGGTCCGGATGTCTTCAAGGCTGTCCCTTCCTAACTAAAGGCAATGACTCGGCTTCCAAGCCGTGGCATGTTGGCCATTTCAAAGTAACAGGTTCTCCAAACAAGTGGAGGGTTTAGTATTTCTTGCCGCCAACAGGATCCCCAAACCCGCCCTCAGCAAACCCTGGACTCAGACCGCCGCAAGCCCACGCCAGTCCGAGACCCTCACAAGCAATCACAGTCGGGGCCTCCTGTGCCAGGCCGAGGGCAAAAAGGGAGAGCAGGAAGGTGAGGCTCATTCTCCTCAGCCCCGCGGCGGACATGGTCTTTCTTGCTGCTCCCACTACTCAGGCTTGCACCCTAAGCCCTAAACCCTAAACTCTCGTGGCGTCTTCTTTTGCGGCGTTTGGAGTTCAGAAGGGGTTCAGTTCAAAGGATGCCCCGCACTCACACCAAACTACGAGTGGCCCTTCAAAGAGAAGGCGTGCTGCTTTGAAGGTGCGCTTCACTGTGCAGGGGGGGGGGCTCTCAGCTCTCTCTCTCTCTCTCTATCTCTCTCTCTCTCTCTCTTTGTCTCTCTCTCTCCGCCTGCACAAACAGGAAAGACCACTAGATCCATCGAGCTTCAGGGGTGAAAGTTGAGACGAACTCGCTTCAGAACTTAAGGGGCTTTCGGGCTTTGGATGCCGGACAAGGAGCATGGTGGCCGGCAAGCAGGTACTTGAAATGCTTGTTGAAACGGCTCTGTCGAAGACTTGGGCCAAAAGACTACGTGCTTCGGCGGCCCTGGATCCACTACTTCCGTGGCTCACACGGTCGGGCTTTAGGGCAGTGCAGGGTTTGGGGTCCTGAACCTTACAGCTAGATGCCCCACTCCTCTGAAGAGAGACCCAAAGCCAGAGCCTCAGAGTTTCGAGCTGCTTCGAGCTTTCTTCTGATCCGTTCGTATGGTGATTTCTCTAAATGATGGTCGGGGGTCCTTATTATGAGGCGGCCCCTCTTATTTAGGGGACCCAAAATAGATCCTTAATTTAGATGACCATATGCATCCCTACCACCTCACTGCGAGGACACTTCTGTGTGCAACGGCACTGGGGGTCTTCCGGCCTGACTGCGCCCTGACTTGAGAACCCACGAGGCTTGCTGATGCTTGCTGTTGCAACTCTGCTACTTAGGGTTTTGGGTTTTGAGGCTTTTGAAGCCTATTTTTTGCAGCTGGAACTCGTCGATGCCAGACAAACCCCCTAAACCCTCAAACGCATCGACTCACTCTCCGCCCGTGGTGGCTGTGCCGGGCTGGGTGGCCTGGTACCCCCCACTGGGCCTCAGAGTTTCTTTGCGTCGGACTTTTTGAGTGCTTCGGCAGCTTCACTTGGGGTTCTAGAGTTTCGGTGGTTTGGAACGTTGAGGTTTTGCAGGTCTTTAGGGTTTAGGGTTTAGGGTTCAGGGTTCAGGGTTTCGGGTTCAGGGTTTAGGGTTTCGGGTTTCGGGTTTAAGTGCGTTCAAGGCTTCGGGCACAAGATGTGTTGCCCACATGCGGCCCTGTGGCGGGGCCAAGTGCGTCTCCACAGCCACAGGCTGCTCCGCCCAGTCCTGGCCACGTGGCTGTACAGCATGTTGAGATGACAAAAACAACAGCAATCACACAAGAAATAGTACTAGTAATAGTGAAATTAATAGTCATAGTCATAGTAATAGTAATAGTCACAGTAATAGTAATAATAGTCATAAAAATAGTAATAGTGATCGTGATAGTAATAGTCATAATCATAGAATAGTAATAGTACTAGTACTAGCAATAGTGGCGGGGCATTGAGCACTTGGCTGCTGGATTGATATTCTAATAGCCCAAAAATATGAAGTGTACTCATTCAGCCACGAAGAACATCCAGAAAATCGCACCAATGGGCCTCGTAGCCGAGCCGGACCGTCCATGCCTCCACCGCCGGCGGCAGCGTTCCAGGGGCCACCTGGGAACCCTCAAAGGGTTTAGGGTTTAGGGTTTAGGGTTTAGGGTTTAGGGTTCAGGGTTCAGGGTTTAGGGTTTAGGGTTTAGCTACCCCTAAACCCCTTTGAACCCAGACTCGGACAAGCTCCCTAAACCCTAAACCCTATATGTTGAACGCACTTCCTTTGCAGGTCCTTGAGGTTAGGTTGCTTGTTTGTTTTCCTTGTTGCTTCTAGGCCCAAACAGTAGCCTTGAGCATGCAACACTTTAAGACATTTTGTACAGTATCACACTTTAGGTGCCGTAGCCTATAGTGTAGTAGACCACAAACTTCATGATTGTCTTTGTCTGCTTGCTGTGAAAATAGTAGCTCCGCACTTTGTGAGGGCCATGGCTGGGAATGTTGATTTGAGGGAACAGGCCACTCCACTCATTTCCACCTCTCAGCCTGCTGGTTCTCACCAGCAGGTTATGAGCCCAACGCAGGGCTACGGCACCGTGATGCCGCAATCATCCCAACCTCCCGGGAGGGATGGTTTGCAAGAGCATATGCATTCCGCAACACCTGATGCACCCACCGCCGGCATTGAGGGTGGTTTGGGTTTTGTGGATATGGCTGCGGGAAGGGCGCGTGCTAGTATAGACCCAGCAGAAGGCGTGCAGCATGCGTCGACCACCACTGAGGGTGGGATATTGCACGGTTGGGTCAAGTGCTTCGCCGCCGCAGCCGGACTCAATCGGCACACCCACCACTTTTGGCCCCGGGCCCGGGAGGGAATCCCCATTACTCAATGCCGAGTTGCTACAACGCATGCAAGCGCTTGAGCAAAGGGCCCCACTCCTTTACCCTTGATCTGCAGCCCCTGAACGCCCCTCGAGCCGTACCGAGTCGTCATCGCTCCCTCAAGAGGCAATTCAAGCAGAGGTTGCCAGGCAGCTTGCAGGTTTTGAGGCTAGAGCCCAGGCGCAGGAGGTGGAGAATCAGAGGTTGAGGCAGCTACTTGAGAGGAGTGAGCAGAGAGAGAGGTCCATGCGGGAAGTAGTGTCAATGCAAGCACAGACCCCAAGTGGCCCACCTCTAGTCCCTACTGCCGCTCATGCGCATGTTGAGGCCCCTCTGCCAGCACCATCTCTTGCCCATCAGGTGCAGGATGCCACCTTGCAGGTGATGGACGCATTGAGGGCGCCTGCGTCTGCGTCAGGGTTTTGGTCATTT
The DNA here is from genome assembly GCA_905221605.1 of Symbiodinium natans. NCBI lineage: Eukaryota > Dinophyceae > Suessiales > Symbiodiniaceae > Symbiodinium > Symbiodinium natans. The sequence continues at coordinate 195,433 of CAJNDS010001757.1, forward strand.
GTGGTCGGGTTTGCAGGGTTCGCAAAGGTTGCCCAGCAATGCAACCCCACCCGGAAGGGCTGGGCATGTGCGTGAGCCCATGGCTCAATCTGCCCAGGTTGCACAGGTGCCAGGTACTGCCCAAGATGCACAGGTGCCAGGTACTCACAGGGCCTCTTCTGGCCCAGACCCCACTTTCCAGCCCGAAACCCCAGGTCTGGGGCAGATGAGGGCTGAAGGGGCCAATTCCGGCACAAGTCCACATTCTCGGCCCGAGAACCTGGGTTTGTGGCAGATTCCAGCAACTCCTCAGGTTTCAGGCGGTTTTGCCAGCACCGCAGGCCAAACGCCACCCGGGAGGGTCGGGCAGGTGCCCGACACTCAAGGTCCTCAGGTTTCAGCCGCCACTGCAGCTCCACATGAGCAGCCCGCCACGCGTGAGGTGCCAAGTTCCGTAGTGGATGCACTGGTTTTAGGGGTGCAACAGCTGCAAAGCTTGCAAGCTCAGCAGCTCAAGGTCAAAGGTGACGATGCCCCTGAAGCAGTGAAACCAGGCATCACAACACTGCCCAAACTTGTTGCCCCCAACCCGTCAGGTGGGTCGTTGGAGTTTCAAGATTGGCTTGAGTTGGTTGGTGGATTGATGAGTGATGTGTCGGATTCATCGCAGCTTTGGTGGACAAGCGTGTTGCAGTTGGCACGTGATGCCTTCGCCCGTTGGAGCGTTTCGTCCCCCGTGGAGCGGTTGAGAGTGGCCCCGGATGACAGGACGGAGATTGTTGAGGGCAAGTGGTCGCGTGTGAATGCCAGGGCGTGTGCCATGTTGTTGGATTCGTTGGACGTGTCCGTGAAGGCCGACATTGTAGCACGTAGAGCCACACAAAACGCAGCACACATCATGTTTCGCCTACATACGATTTACCAGCCAGGTGGGACCAACGAGCGCGACCTGATACTCAGGAACTTGCATGATCCACCACCGTTTAAGGACGTGGTTGCTGGAGTGAGTTTGCTGAGGTCTTGGGGTCGTTGGCATCGCCGTTGTTTGGAATGTGGCATGGTTGCTCCTGATCCCTCCATCTTGGCCCGTGGGTTGACCACTGTGACGTCGCAGCACATTGCCAGGAATCCAGACGTGCAGTTTCGCACTCAGGTGGTACGCAGCGCGCTGCACATTGACCTTCACCCGTCGGGAGATGAGGTTTTAGACTACCACAAGCATTTGTTGGCTGAGTTTGAAACTATGGCCGGTGGGGTAGACCCTAAGAAGGTAGATCCTAAGGTCCAGGCATTAAATGCCGCAGCCGAAGCATCAGGTGGTGGAAACCAACCTCTGGGGAAGGGTGCTGGAGGAGCAGGTGGTAAGCCGTGTAAGTTCTTTCTCTCGCCAAAGGGTTGCAGGAATGGTCCCAAATGCAAGTTCCCTCATTCCATGACCGAGCTCTCGAAAGCTGAGCGTTTCAAGAAGTGCCTGGTGTGTGGTTCTGAGGAACACCGTGCAAAGGACTGCCCATTAGGTAAGGGCTCAAAACCTGAGGCCAAAACGCATGAGCAGCCCACGACGCGCAAAACCACCCCCCAGGCATCGGGCCCAGGAGGAGTGGGAGGACAGGATGCATCGCCTCCAGCTTCAGCTTCATCACAGGTGCCAGTGCAGGCCACGCCCATCACCATGAATGGTCAACCTGTTACGCTAGAGTCCTTTATGCAAGAGGCAGTGAAGGCTTTGAGGCAGGTTGAGGTGAGCCCGGGCACGAGTGAAGCGCAACCGTCAAACAGTACGTCCCAAACCCCTCCAAATGCATCCCTCAAGCGCCTTGCAGTCCTTGGTTTGGGTGAGGAAAAGCCAGCTAGGAGCTCCCCCGAAACGTCCGTGCTGCACGTGCAATCTTTAGAGGTTGGGGATGGTGGGGAGTTGTTAGCCTTGGTGGACTCGGGTGCCACGCACGCTATGAGGGCAGCGTCATCCCAGGAGGAGTGGGAGCAGGCTACGCAAGTGGCGGTGAGTTTGGCGGGGGAGAACACCACGTCTATGAGACTCACTGCTAGTGGCACTCTGCTTTTGCCTCCGGGAGGGATGGCTCCGCGCAAACCATTGTGCCCACGGGTGCAATTGTGGAGCAACTTGGTTACACCCTTATGTGGTCCGCCGGCAGCTGCAAACTCCTTCACCCTGACGGGCGGAAGTTGAAGCTTCGTGTCCGCAATGGTTGCCCGGAACTTGTGCAGTCCAAGGCGTTGGAGTTGATATCGCGCTTAGAGGAGAGAAAGCTGGCGGAAATTGAGCAGCTCAAGCGCCACACTGAGGAAGGCAGGGACAGGATTCGTCAGGCCAGGATTGCACTTGAGAAGAGCTGGTGGGAGCACTTGATGGACTACGCCCTGATGGCGTTTCCTGCTCAGGTGACGCCGCTGTTGCAAATGCACCGTTCTTCACTGATGTTCCCCGTTGTGCGTTGCGAGGTTTGGTCCCTTCAGGTGACGCGGGCGACGAGTCATTGTGGGACATGTTGCGCAGTGCTCTGCCCAACCTCAACAGGAGGAGGAGGAAGGCGCTACAGCAGTCAAGGCGTTGGATTGTCCACTTGTTTGCAGGCCCGCGCCCTCATAAGACCTTTGCACGGCTTGAGCGTGATGGCACAGTTGTGTTGGAGCTTGATGTGACTCAGTGCGCAGCGCATGATTTGAACCGTCTTTCACTTTGGGCACTCCTGCTTAAAGCGGCGAGGGATGGGCGCATTGCAGCAGTGATTGGTGGCCCTCCTTGTCGCACTATGTCTGTTCTCCGGCATAAACCTGGAGGCCCAAGGCCAGCAAGGTCCCCTAGTGAGCCGTATGGGTTGAGCGATCTCAGTGCTAGTGAGCGTGCGTTGGTGAACAATGACACGGGGCTGTTTGCTCGGATGTTGTTCTTGCATGCAACAGCGACGGCCGGAAGGCGTGTCCATCGTCAGTCCGTGCACCATTCGTCGCAGGTGGCATTCTTACTCGAGCAACCTCAGCCTGTTGATCGCTATCTTCCTGTTGGCCATTCGTTGGTTGGTGAGGTTCCCTCGTTTTGGCACACAAACTTGTGGCGTGCATATGCATTAGAGGCAGGTCTTTTCGAAGTCGATTTTGACCAAGGTGCCCTAGGACACGCAACCACAAAGCCAACCACCATCGGCACCAACCTTCCTGACCTGAGGGGCTTGCACGGCCTCCGGAAGGAGTGTCCTACACTGGCATGGAAAGGCGACTCAAAGGACTTAGCCGCGTGGGCGCCGCAGTTTGTGCAAGCTGTTGTTCATGCGTTGCAATGTTGGCCCCGCTACCAGCTATGCCGCATGACGCCCGAGGACTGGCAACGACATGTAGAAAATAACCACGTTCCATACCGTAGGGATTGTGGAGTTTGCGTACGTGGCGCCGGCACCGGCCGTAGCATCAAGGAGTCACACATCCAGATGTGTATTGCCTGTCTGCCGACGTGGCTGGTCCCATCAGAGTCCCTGCAAAAGACCCCGAGGGTAGGAGCAAACACCCGCCTGTGTTCCGGTACTTTTTAGCAGCGTCCTATCGTTTTCCTAAACTCCAAGGGACAAAGGACGAACCCAACCCAACGCAGGTTGATGGGTTCGATGATCCTTCACTCCACCCTGGCGGGGAGGACGAGTTAGCCGACGTTGTTGTGGAAGGCCCGCCGGAGCCAGAGCACCTCCCTGACGGGAAGGTTGTGCTGCCCGAGGATTGTTTAGGATATTGTCCTACAAGTGAGTCTGAAAATGACGCGTGTAAAGAAGCAGGCGCGTTACGCGTAGCAGCCGCAAAGGCCAAGGCCAAACCAAGCAAACCCAAGGAAGAACACCCTTGGGAAAGGGCCAAGTGTGAGTTTGAAGCTCCGCCAGGCCTAGCTAGGTTGGTGTTTGTTGTTCCGCTGCACACAAACAAGAGCGAGGCAGTGCTAGAGGCGCTACAACAAGTGTTCCTAGAACTTCGCTCATTGAACCTTCCTGTGCTGCGCTTCCACTCGGATAGAAGTCGGGAGTTCTTTAACAAAAGGACCCGAGCTTGGTTTCACGAGCACGGGGTGCGTACTACCACAGCTGAAGGAGATACGCCGCAGCAAAACGGAGCAGCTGAGAACACCATCCGCTGGTTAAAGGCTAGGGCGCGCACGCTCCTCGCCCAGGCCGAAGTTGGAACAGAGCTGTGGGCATGTGCAATGGCCACTGCGGTATCGCAGCAACGTGCGCAACAGCTTGGCCTCAAGTCCAAGCTTGCAGCTCCGTTTGGGGCACCGTGCTCTGTGAAACTTAAGTTTTACGGACCTTCTAGGGGTGACTTAGGGGATAGGTGGGTAGATGGTAAGTACATGGGGTTGTCGCCTTCTGTGAATGATGGCCACATTGTCCTACGCAACGACGGAGTGGGCAACGGCTTCCTGCAAACGCTCCATGTGCGCTCACGCCTCCATTCGCCAGAGATGCCAGACCGCGTGTTTGAGGGCGATGTGAGGGAGCCTGCGCCGCTCGAGCCGGCAAGGCGTGTGCGTGGGAAGTCCGAGCCAGCACTTGGCGAGCCACCTCTGCCGCCGCCTCCTCTTCCACCGCCGGAAGGTGAGCGCGTGCCCGTGCCTGCAAGTCGCACTCGACTCCGTGGGAAGTCAAGCCCTGCAGTTAGCAAGCCTTTGCTGTTCCCACTGCCTGACGGTGAGTGTCCGCCTAAGCAATGTGAAGCCGTTAAGGAGGAGTTTAGGGCTAGTCGGTTTAGTGTTGTGGACCTTGAGGGTTTCGCAAAGGAGTTACTGCTTGAAGACTGGGACCTTGAAGAGGCCATGTGGGTCTTGGTCCAGTTCAGCCGTCTGCAGTCTCTTAAGGCCGGCCTTTACCGACACGGTGGTGTAGTAGGCACCATGAGTGCAACAAACTCTTACCCCTGGCTCACAGAGCTGATGGCCGCGACGCTCCTGTCTGCAAGTCCCGAGGCCGAGTTCACAAGTCTTTGGCTGTCCAATACGAACCCCATGTCCTTGCACGCAGACCACAACAATGTAGAAGGGTCTGTCAACGTAGTCTTTCCACTCAAGCTCCCTCCTGATATCCACGGCTCTGTCGAGCAACGGGTTGACGGTACAGGAAAGAAGTGGTTGGGCACAACGCACAGCTTGCAGAGAGGCAAGCCCTTCTACTTGGACCCCAAACGCCGTCATGCTACTACCCCTTTTGAAGGTGAAAGGGTTGTGCTCGTAGCCTACACCGTTAACACCTTAGGGAAGGTGCCAGAGTCTGAGCTCCAAGCCCTCGAGTCCTTAGGCTTTCCGCTCCCTGCTTCAGCACGCTTGCCACTCACAACGCAGCAAGCTGTCAGGCACTTGGACGTGTTTGACATGTTCGAGGAGGGTCCCTTAGAGCTAGCAGGTGAAGACTGCCCGAAGAAAGTAGAGAAGGGTGGGGGTTGGAAAGAGACTCAGAAGGTAGAGGCTGGAACTGTAGAGCTAGAGGTCTCGTGGAAACTCAAGCACACTCCGGTGCAGCACGAGCAGACACCTTGCGTTCTGCAGACCCTGGAGCCAAAACCCCATGCGCAGGTCGAGGAGGAGTCCTGGCCAGAACAGCCTGTGCAGTGGGAGCTGTGGCTTCCAGACCCCCAAAGTGGCCAGCAACTGTGTGCACTCCGGTCTGACGACCTGGACCTGCGTCTTTGCAAGTCCGAGCCAGCGTACACTCCAGACATTGAACAGCTGCTCAGTGGTTTAACTGAACCACTGCAGATAGTTCATACTGTCGACCCGCGAGAGGCGGAAAAGCACAGTGAAGTGTGGATCCCGTCAATCCTGAAAGAGATCGGGGTCATAGAAAAAGCTGTGCACCGTTTGCCGCCTAGCGAGGTGCGCAAAGGGAACTGGCTTCACCGCACTGACGTGAGGGTTGTGCCGGCAAAGCTGGTTTTCACTGTTAAGCCTCCTGACGTGCAAACCACCGCGCCCGGGAACGGGGAGCACGCAACCCAGGCAAGCTTGTTCAAACGCAAGGCGAGGCTTGTTGCGTGTGGAAACCATGCCCCTTCCACTGGCACCGAAATATACGCGTCAGGTGCTGCAGCAGAGTCACTTCGTTGTTTGGTTGTCATTAGCTCTAAGAGGGGTTGGATGCTAGGCATCTTGGATGTAACCTCAGCGTTCCTCCTCACGCCCATTCCCCAGGGTGACGGGTTCCCTGTGTTTGCCCTAACGCCGCCGCGCTACCTTGCGCGGCAAGGTCTTGCGCAGGAGGGAGAGCTTTGGATCCTCACACACGCCGTCTATGGACTCAGGGAGTCACCAAAGCTGTGGTCAGACTTTAGGGACTCTCAGCTTCTTAACCTTAGATGCGTGGTCAACGGGGTTGAGCTGCAGCTACTCAAGGGCAAGTTAGACACGAACTGGTGGCGCATCGTGCAAACCAGTGATGGTCAAGTCGTGGGAGGTTTAATCACCTACGTTGATGACTTCCTACTTGCTGGATGTGTTGAAGTCATCAAGGCTCTCGCCAAGGCCATCCAGTCGATCTGGAAAACGACGCCCCTCACACTTGCCACGCCGCAGCAGCCGTTAAGGTTTCTAGGGGTTGAGATCCTAGTGCAGGGTTTAAGGTTTGTTCTGTCGCAGCAGGCCTACGCAGAGGAGCTGCTACGCCTCAACAATGTCAAGCCCACTGCGCTGGGGAAGATCCCTTGCCCAAGAGACTTGGTGTCCTATGACACTCTCCTGACGGATGAGGCGCCCACCGAGGAGTCAGTTCGTACAGCCCAGAGGCTGACCGGAGAAATCTTGTGGCTGAGCCAGCGAACGAGGCCGGATCTCGCGTTCACCGCTTGTGTCCTTGCTACGTTGAGCACAAAGGCGCCCGAAAGGGCTGCACGCATCGCTGAAAGGGCACTTGCGTACGTGCAGCAAACCAAGGCCTTTGCTCTCACTGCTGACGCAGATGACACGGGCTTAGTTGCATACAGCGATGCCTCTTTTGCGCCAGATGGCAATCGCTCGCACACTGGTTGGGTTGTCTTCCTCTACGGCTCTCCTGTCTGTTGGCGTTCCGCTAGGCAGTCGTTTGTCACACTCAGCACTGCAGAGTCCGAGCTCGTCGCAGGACTTGATGCCGTCGTTGCACTGCAGTCAGCAGAGGCCACGCTGGGTGAGTTTGGGGTCTTTAACTTGGGTACGCCAACTCTTTGCGAGAGCAGTATGAGGCAGGAGAGATAATCCCCGTTTACTGCCCAGGTGTGGAGCAGGCTGCAGACCTCCTCACGAAAGCGCTTCCTGCAGCGAGGATCCTCGAGCTCGCAGCCATTTGGGGTTTGTTCGAGCACTGTCCAGAGGACCCCCGCCAAGCGGAAGCTGTGGCTGCCGACCTGCCTACCCACCCTCAGTATCCGCAGATCAAGTTGCTTTTCCTATTGCTTGCAATGGTGCAGATCCAAAGTGCCAAGTGTCAGCCTGAGCTCTTAGATGAAGAGGAGGGAGATGTACATCAGGTTGAATTAAGTACGGATCTCATGTTCATCTTGCTTGTGGGTTTTGTTGGCATTGGCTTTATTGCCGTGTGGGAGCTTGCCAAGTGGTGCCTGAGACGCCACTCTCTTTGCCGAATCCACAGCACTGCCAAGCAGAGGAAATTGCAACGCCTTCGTGACCGAACGGCCCGAGCAATCGAGGCCGAACTTTCCGCACGCAGGCAGCCAGAAGCTGGAGCGCCAACTCGTTACTTTGCTGTCCCTGAGGGGGAGAAGCTCCATCGCACCAAGGACTGTCCTGCAATTGCAAGGTCATCCAATCTTTGCACATTTGAGGTGTGTCAGCGGTGCCACCGGCGTGCACCAGATCACACCATGCGCAGCACAGGGTAGGTACTACTCCGCCCTGACGGGCAGGATGTGCATCGCATCGCGCATTCATGCTAAGTTTTTCCCTCTTTTGCACTGCAATTTGCAGTTTGCAGAGATGCTCGCATGCATCTCTTTCTGAGCGCCTTAGGGTAGAGAACACTCTCCACCCTGACGGGCAGGACCTGCACAGAAGTAGGAGTATGGTAGGTCGCTGTCCCCTGGCGAGGCCGCGAAGGAGGAGTGTTGAACGCACTTCCTTTGCAGGTCCTTGAGGTTAGGTTGCTTGTTTGTTTTCCTTGTTGCTTCTAGGCCCAAACAGTAGCCTTGAGCATGCAACACTTTAAGACATTTTGTACAGTATCACACTTTAGGTGCCGTAGCCTATAGTGTAGTAGATCACAAACTTCATGATTGTCTTTGTCTGCTTGCTGTGAAAATAGTAGCTCCGCACTTTGTGAGGGCCATGGCTGGGAATGTTGATTTGAGGGAACAGGCCACTCCACTCATTTCCATCTCAGCCTGCTGGTTCTCACCAGCACTATACCTAAACCCTATCCCCAAACCCCAAACCCCAAACCCTAAACCCTAAACCCTAAACCCTACAAACCCTCATGTCTATTGGGGTGCTTCGGCTTTGCGGCGGCGAGTCGCCGACTCTTCACACACTCGGCCGCTTCGGCACACACAAGGGTTTGACTTACTGTGGGAAGCAGGGAATGAGGGAATCAGGGCCCTATGCATACACACACACACACATATATATATATATATATGCATATGTATATATATATATACCCGAAGGTCGACGTCCTAAAGCCTGAGCCCCAAATCCGACACCAAAAACACGCAACAACCGGCCCCAAGCCCCAATGTCCGGGCCGTCCCCGCTAGACCACTCCCACGCACCTCCGCATCGTGTGCTGGTGCAGACACTACGTGCGTGCGAAGCACACACGTGTGTCTAGTATATATATATATATATATATATATATATATATATATACATATACCCTTTTTCAGGGATTATGCCTATATGTATATATATATGTATATATATATATATGTATATATATATATATACCCTTTAAGGGATTCTGCCCATATATATACATATATATATATACATATATATGTGCATTCCCTGCGAGCCAGCAGTAAGTTGATGCACATCATGCTCGGACTTCGGCTGGATGCAAGCTACGCATGGAACCCGCCGCCGCCTTCTCCTGCAAGATTGTTTAGGTTTCGGGTTTAGGGTTTTTTGCCACCCGGCGGTTTAGGGTTTAGGGTTTAGGGTTTAGGGTTTAGGGTTTAGGGTTTAGGGTTTAGGGTTTAGGGCCTAGGGTTTAGGGTTTAGGGCTCAAAGGTTGGGATTCGCGGTTGCAGGCCATCGGCTGAGGGAGCTGAGAGGGCGTTTGGCGGGTGCCCCAGTAATGGGCACTGCGGGCTGCAGATAGGCATGGCTTACATGGCACTGAGACAGACAGCTTTGTGGGAACATGGGAGATGGTTTGGGGGCGCTCGCAGCAGGGCACACCATACGAGGCTACAGCTTGACCATGAGGTTAGGCTTCTGTGATTCCACTGTTATTTCCACAGTGTTGCGCCGCCCTTCTCCACACCCCGAGTCCTGGTCTTTGTACTCACAGCTGCCCACTCGCCAGTACCTGACACCCCCAGTAGTGTAGAACCGCGGTGTGAGTGTAACGGGGCCCAATGGGGCAGCAGCAAGCAGTTTTCCGTGCTAAAGCTGCAGCGACCAAGAATCCCTCCAAGCGAGACCCTTGCACAAATCCCGCAAGGGCGCCTCTCAGCGTCTAGGTACAGGAACCGCTCGTACGGCCCCGACCGCAGCACAAAAACTGGCGGCATCTCCTTGCGGGCAATATGCGTTTCTGGGCAGTTGCTGCAGTTCCGCAAAACCTCCCAAACTGGAGCACAGGATTTATGAAACACGCAGGTGAGGCAGGGTTGGCACTGGAGCGACCTAAGGATCAGTTTTTCAGGGCATGAGACGTCAGCAAAAACTAGCTCTCGGACATAGTGACGTATGAGTTGGTCTTGCTACTCGCCTTTTATTAAAGGTTAAAACTTGGGATGTTCCCCTTTATCCTAATAACCCTTAACTTAACAGGAATTATAATAGGGGGTACGATAATCCCCTAGCCAAAGAGCCCAACATCCCTTAATTAGGGAATATTACTGAATTTATATAGGGATCCTTAATATGCTTTAAGGTCTATTCCTTGATTAAGGGGTATTGGGCTCTTTGGGTAGGGACTGTTAATATAAGGGGGGAACATCCCAAGTTGCGAAGCTCTAAACCCTAAACCCTAAACCCTAAACCCTAGACCCTAATTCCTGAACCCTAGGCCCTAAACCCTAACCCTTACCCAAGCGGCTGGATGGATGATTTCCACGTCGTAGATGCCGTTTGTCCAGTGGTTACCGAACTGGCCCTCGGCACCTCGCAGACAAACCAGCCCCAAACCCTAAACCCTCAACCCTAAACCCCAAACCCTAAACCCTAAACCCTAAACCCCGAGCCCTAAACCCCTGAACCCCGAGCCCCTCGACGCAGAATCATCTCCAACATCAAAGAGAATACGAAGTGTCTCCGAAACAACAAGCCACCAAACCCTAAACCCCAAAGCCTTAAGTACTCCAAGATCCAACCCTGCATCCCGGGGTGCCAAAAAGACGAGCCACCGGCGATGCGCAGCGCTGGGCAACTCTTGGCAGGGCCACACTGGGCCCACTTGGGGTCCTTGCGTTGGAGGGTTTAGGGTTTAGGGTTTAGGGTTTAGGGTTTAGGGTTTAGGGTTTAGGGTTTAGGGTTTAGGGTTTAGGGTTTAGGGTTTTTTTTGGCACCCGACTAGCCACAGCACAGCGGGGTCTATAGGTAGGTCTCGGAGAATCGGAAAGAAACCCCAGGGTAAGGCTCACCTTGGGAAGCCGCTAATGGCATTCAGAGTAGGAAATGGTACCGACATAGGTGGTCTCCCGCACCCCCCCCTATGAACCAGAGCACAACCGGCAACGACAGCCTTCAACAAAACACAGGACCCAAAACCGAACCCCATGCTGGGAGGTGTGGGAGGCATTAAACACCGCTGCATCCCTGTACAAGCCAAACACCCAACACCCCTCCAAGCCTGACCTCATCCTGGCCTTCAAGGCGCAATGGTCCATGTTTCAGTGGCTACTTATACATCAGGACAGCTTGGCGAGTATGTGCAACTGATTATAAATTGAGGGTTGGACGAATTATGAGTTGAGTGCAGCTTTCACATTCAGGACTTCCGAATTGATCATGCATATCGCCCGACTATAAATGAGGGGGAGCTTCCGAATTATGCGGCGCCAATCACCAAGAGGATCATCTACGTATCGCGGGAGCCAGGAGCGTCTGCTTAGCGGGGTCCGTTGGGGAGGAGGAAGGCAACTATAGTGCCCCCGGCAACTTAATAAGTGCCCGGGGACACTGAAGAACTGTGGCCCGGTGCGCTAGCTGGCCAACCGTGAACCCTTCGGCTCCCGCATGCGTGTTGCTCGGCCTCGGCTCCGTTCTCTCATTGTGTCCGTTCATTTATGCACGCAATTACGAATTTTGAATTTCAAATTACAAATTATGAGTTAATGCATGCACCGAAGTGAGACGGAGCGTCGAAGAGTCAGTGAGGGTGTACACATCGACAGCGTGCGTCTGGGACACCTTGCTGAACGCGGTCCTAGCCAACGTTTCGAGCTCCCTGCAAGCAGCGGACCCTGCTTGCCTTAGTCGTCCGGCCATGGTGTTCACTTTGTACTGCCTGAGTCATCAGCATGCAGCGTGTCGTGTTGCGTCCAGGTCCAACAATGCATGCCGAGCGCGAAAGGATGGCCCATGCCCAGGTAGCGGCACATTCGCATCGTGATGCAGCACCAAGATAGGATGTCCACATGGCGTTCTTCTATGTGGCAGCGTTGGAGGTCACCACTTGTTCGGATCTGGGCCTCCGCTCCACCCTCTGCCACCATCTGAGGCGCGCAGCCGAAGCCGCAGCCGCCACAGGCGCTGAAGCCGCCGAAGGCGCCAAAGCCGCAGCCGGCAAGCCAAGGCATTGGTGCCCAACACAGGCCGCCATTCAGCAGCGAGACGCCGATGAAGGTTGGATCCATGGCTCAGAGCTGAATCTTCGGAATGAGGTTTGGGGTTTTTGGGGTTGCCTGGCTTCAGGGTTGAAGGCTTTATGGGTTCAACGGCTCAATGGTTTAAGGGTTTAAGGGTTTAAGGGCTCAATGGTTTAAGGGTTTAAGGAGCAGCTGTTGTTTAGGGTTTAGGGTTTAGCGTGTATATACATGTTTCCATTCGTGAGGAGCTTGAGCCAAAATGGCTACGTTTAGGGTTCAGGGTTTAGGGTTTAGGGTTTAGGGTTTAGGGTTTAGGGTTTAGGGTTTAGGGTTTAGGGTTTAGGGTTTATAGGGTTGGGGTTTCGGGCTCGGAGGTTCGACACCCAAGTGCCGAGGCAACATCGAAGACAACCGAAGCAACCCTGACCGACCGGTCATCATTTGGGGACCCTGCTGCCTCACCTATAAATATAACCCATTGAGCTAACCGTACCTACCCACACCCCTCCGGGCGAGGGGATGTCAGGCAGCTTTGCGGAAGGTGTGGGGAGCAGGGTGTGCATGGGTGCTATCCGGGATTGAAGGACTGCTTCGATGGGCTTCGACAAATCCTCTGAATCCTAAACCCTAAACCCTAAACCCTAAACCCTAATTCGGCACAAGAGTCGCTCTGGTGCTTAGTGGTCTGGCTGCTGGAATTGCTGCCGAAGCCCCACATGGCAATTCAGCAAGACTGGCGGCTCGGGCAGTCTGGGCGACTATGGTGTCTCTTCGGCGCCTACGGATCCCCTGCGCTTTGGAGGAATAGAGGGGCTTCTCTGGGGATGCTTTGGGCTTGCGGGATGTCGGACAAAACCAAGTTGAAGAACTCAAGTTTTCAACCCAAGCCCAGCATCACTCCAAATACCCTACCGCATGCTTCGCAACACATTCTTGCAGGAAGCAGCACGTCATAGCACGTCCCTGCAAGCCGAAAGCCACTGAAGCTGAGAGCCAAAACACCACGGTGCAACGAGGCTTCGTCCGTCGTGATTATGCTTGGATTTCGCAGGAGACTCTTTTCTCAACAACTGTTCCAACAATTCTTCCCTAAACCCTAGGCCCTTTTTGCATCCAGGCCTCTAACAGATTGGCTGGGAAAGTTGTTAACCCCTAAACCCTGAACCCCAGAACCTCACACCCTAAACCCTTGTTTACGGCTAGCACTGCTGCACTGCCTGCCTGGGACGAAACCATGCCATTCAAGAGCCTAAACCCTAAACCCTAAACCCTAAACCCCTGAACCTTAAACCCTAAACCCTAGGCCCTTGTTGTTCATCGAGGTTTGAGCTGGAAGCCTTGGCCTGGGGCCGCTGCATAGCCGCAAAGCACAAAAAACATCATGGGGAGCTCGGTTTTGGCACCCACCTGCGCGTGCGGAGCTTCCTTGTTTGCGGCGTACGCAACGAACGACGCCTGCTATAGCGTCGGGAGGAACTTGCTTGTTTTCTGGGGCTTTCCCACCTTGTGATGTTTAGCCGGGGGGCGGTGGGTGGGCAGGCGGCGCGGCGGGCGAGGCGGGTGGGAACGGGAGGAACAAGTCAGGTGGGGGAGGGGGGTAACTGCGTCCTGCTGCTTGCTACATAGCAGACCCAAACAAAAAACACCGTGCAGGCTCTGGAACAAAGAGCATTTGCCTGGGCAAAACGCTCAAATCTGAACAAAAAAGCGGCCCCCGTCGAGGATTCTCGCGCAACGTTAGCATCCAATGCCCTTTTCACGCATGCCACCAAACACACGACGCTGTGCAAGTGCCGTTACCTTGTTACACACACACACACACACACACACACACACACACACACACATGTTTGCACCGCTCGTGCCCCACGTCGTCAGTCGTGGTTCAAGGCTCAACCTCTCCCCTAATCGTAAACCTCCCTGACAGCAGGTAGTACAATAACCGTATACCGTCATAACCCTGAACCCTTGGCCTGCGTGACGAGGAGGTTGGGCAGGATGCGTGCACCGACGTTCCTTGGTGGTGAACACTTTAAGTTCGCCTCGCTTCTCCACCTTGTTTGGTTCCACTTTGAGTGCCTGGCATGGAGAACCAATATTTAATATGTTCATGCGCTGGGACTGGTACTGCTTAGTGGAGGGACCGGGAGATGTTTTGGATGCTTTCGCCTTGTGCAATCCCTCTGCTGCCTTCCTCACAATCCTAACTAGCATCAGCGGTTGCATAGCTGGCACAGCAGTGTCAGAGCGGTGTCTGCGAGAGTAGGTGCACGGCAGCCACTGTGGTCAGGAGAAATTATAAAGCTGCGGGGCTTATTCCTGCCTTACGTCTTGCGTTCGCACTCACAACCGAAAGTCCTCCTGGTCGACACAAACATCGCTTGCGGTACCAGGACAGGACAGGGCTCTCAGCAAAGATCGGGGCCAGAAAAGAGGTATTGTAGCCCAGCGCCTTCATCGCAGCAATGCTAAGACCCTGCTGTCAACTGCTTGTTGCGGCAGCGTTTTGGGGCCTTTGTGTCCTTCAGGCCTTCCCCCACTTAAAAAGGGAATGGTTCCCTGTTCAGACGTCAATGTTCGCCCCTTGCCTCAAGGCAGTGTTGACGCAAAAAAGTGTCTTGGTGTCCCGATGGTGTCCCGAATTCCAGCCTGTGTAGGGGCTGTAGGAGCTAGCTTTAAGGACAATGAGGCCACATGCTAAAACAAAGGCTCTGACATTCGAAGAGTTATGTACCGCACCCTGACCGAGCTCCTTCGCATGCGCGGTGAGTGGGACCCACAGGAAGTTTCGCAGCATCTCATCCTCAGCCACGGTACGGAAACCAGAAATGGACCGAAGTAAAGGCAGCAACAAGGGCCGAACCAGGGAATCCCTAAACCCTAAACGCTGAGGATATGGCAAGCCATGCAAGGGCGACCTCAGGGGCGAAGGAAAGCGCAGCTGACTCAGCTGGAGTGGCTGCGCAAGCACACGGACGCATGCACTGGCGCATGCACACACACACACACACACCAGCCAGTCTGAACAGCCATTCGAATGTCAAAGCCTATACAGTCTAGCTCTTTCAGGTTAGGCAAGAAGGAGCCTAAGCCCGGCACCACTTGCCACCAGGCCAACATGCTCGCCGCATTGGCCCCAAAATGCTCTGTTAAAGGCGGCTCCCTGCTGAATCAGCTTTCCAGTTCAAGAACCCTAAACCCTTTTGCAACTGGGACTTGGTGACTGCCAGAAAGTTTTTTGCAACCCTAAACCCTAAACCCTAAACGGTCAAGGGATACGTCTACTGCCCGTCAGGCTGTGGAGGCCACTCACTCTCGGCTGAATGCTGAAGAACCATCTTGAACCCAAAAACCTCAGGGGGGGGGGGGCATCGGTCTTTGTGCTTGAGAAGTGAAGGGCTGTGCCTTTAACCGCATCTTTGTAAAACACAAAAACAATGCTTGGAGAGCATGGGTCTTCGGGCTGAGATGCATCGATGTCAACTGACCTTTGCTGCGAGGTGCATCACTGACAATGGGATCGTCGTCGTCCAAAGGCCGCTTCTTCTTTGCTTCCTACTGCAAACCCCTTGAAACCCCTTTCCCCACCCTGGGCAGCCAAGTAATAACCATCCTGTTGTATTTTCCCCTCTTGACCCAAATTCAATATCTCAGCGGTATTTCAACCCCACCCGTAGTCTCCGTATTCTCGAGTGGGTTTTAGGGGGAGGGGATTTGAAACCTCAGCAGCTGCGGGGAAGAGCATCGACATGGTCAGCACCTGGAACTTTCGAGAAAGTGTCTTCACGGCTGGACCAATCCGAGTTCATGTGCGTGGGCTTTCAGGCACAGGCTACAACTGCAAGCATGCGATTGTGAGAGAGAGAGAGAGGAGCCCATGTAAAGATGGTGAACCCCTCGTCCAGTGCGCATCCTTCGGGCCACTGCAAGGTTGCCATCTTATCCCACGATCCTGATGCAACTTCCGTTTAGGGCTTCTTCTCCTAAGCTCCCAATCAGCACCCGTGCTCCTTTTGGTGGCGTGCCGTTGACCTCAAGGCGTTGACAGCAGCAAAACGGCGGGATTGCCAATAAGGCAGCCCCTGTTTCCATAACTCCAATCCTCGTCAAGGCCGCATGGCCGTGTCTGGCCTTGCTGCGCTAAGTTTCTTGGGGCCTTCTGCGCTTGCCCTTTGACCCCAAGATTATGTCTTCATTACACCTGCAACATCACTACCATATACCGCATGTGCACACATGCAAAAAAACAAGGTGTGAACCTGCTATGCGTTCCGCTGCACTCACAGGAAGTTGGAGGTATCAGCCTGCAGCAGGCTTGCAGCAAAGCGGGCACTGTTTGGTTGATGGAGCTACCCGGAGCTACCCCCGAGCGATCTCCTAAGACCTTCATGGGCCGTCTGAACCAAGACCGCGGAAAAATGCCGAAAACGAAATTTGAAATTTGATGAGATCTCGGATTTTGAGCAACGAGCACAAGGTCAGAAAGACGTTGAAGCCGTCCTCTCCTCCCGACCCGAGAGAAACAGAAGCTGACCTCCTCAAGCGCTGCTGCTACTGGGTTTAGGGTTTAGGGTTTAGGGTGTAGGGTTTGGCGAAGAGCTTGAACTCCCCGCTTGTATCCCCCCAAGCGCTGCACCTGGGCCGGATCGTACGCCTCTGCTCCAGCAGACCTCATGTCCAGTCGCATCTCTAGGGTTTGTTCAGCTCCCCCTGGGCCACAGCACCAGTAAAACCCTTCTCCAGATCCAGTTTAGGGCTGAAGGGTCGAAGATGTTCATTCCTCAGATGCTTTGGGTGAAGGTACGAATCTTCTGGCTCAGCGGCTGATGGCTTATGGAAGGAGCCAGCATGAGCCCGCCACCACTTCTGCCGCAGGCGTGACTGAGGTATGCTACAGTGTGCTATCGTCTTGAAGATACTGCTGGCCACAACCGTCATCACCCTCGGCGTACAAAAAAATCAAACCAACCACCCGACCGAGACCGGGGCCCGTCGTCGAGGCCTGGGGCTTTTGGGGGCTTACAGCCTGCACGGCCTAGATCTGCAATCCGAAAGCCTCGACAGGCCTGTTGCACGGCATGTTCCGGATACACAAGTATGTAATGTATGTAATGTATGTAATGTATGTAAT